>VDFB02327362.1:0-65566 GCA_007258455.2 Sequoia sempervirens
GAGGAGGAGATGAGGGTGCAGATACGTGTGTTGCAGATAGAGAGAGACATGGCACAGGCACAAGTACAGGCCATAGAGGGAGAGAGGGATATGGCATAGGCACGTGCTCAGGTGTTACAGAGTAAGATGCAGGTGGCAGAGGCACAGGTTCAATCTCTTCAGAGAGAGGGATGCAACAATGTCACAAGTATCAGCTCTTCGGAGAGAGCGAGATGCAGCCGAGTTGAGACTTCAGGCACTTTAGAGGCACAGGGATGCAATGAAGCCACGGGCAAAGGTCGCATATAGGGAGAGAGATGTAGAGGTGTAGATGCAGATGTTGCAGAGTGAGCGGGACACAGCATAGGCTCAGTTGCAGGCAGCACAGGTTGAGGGGGGTGAGCTAGGGGCCGAGGTACAAGGGTTACATGCACAGTTACAAGTTGCACAAGCTGAGAGGGAAAGGACCACAGAGCAGGTACAACACCTAATATTACCACAAGAGGTATGGGGACAGGAGCAGAGAGCTATTAGTGCAGATCGAGACAGGTATAGGCATGAGTGGAATGTCGCGAGACATTAGGCTAGGTAGAGAGATGATTATATGCAAGAGGCGAGTTACTGGAGGTGTGCTTACGAGCATGCCATTCCAGATCCGGCGCAGCGCATGACATGCTATATCAGATAGGTACCTCATATGCCAGTACCGTCCCAGTCATTAGGGACACATACCAGAGGTTATAGTGACTATCAACGGACTCCTTCTCCTTACGGTGGTTACCAGGGGACTCCTACCCGTGATTATCAGGGGACTCCCACGCACAAAGGGCCAGTGTCTGACTCTCCTCAGAGATCAGATGTGGGCAACTCATAGTAGAGCAGTCAGAGAGTAGATGATAGGATACCAGTTTTTTAGCAGGTATAGGATGGAGGTTTAGTAGATGTCAGTAGAGATCAGAGATGATCTACATCTCTAAATTTTGTACCTTATTTGATGATATATGATGGATATGTAGTGGATTATTTTATGTGATGGATGATTCAGTTTATGTATGCACATGTATGGGATATTTCATGCTTATGTGAATGGATAATTTAGTTTATGTATGCACATGTATATGATATTTCATGCTTATGTGGATGGATGATTTGGTTTATGTATGCACATGTATATGATATTTTATGTTTATGTGGATGGATGATTATGCATGTATTAATGTTTATAATGTAGGATGATATGAATATTTGGTATGAAATGTACTTAGGATGTATCTAACAATATGTTTTTGTAGGTGGTAATGCATGCATTATGTGAACGTTAATATGGACATGTATGAGTTGAATGAAACTACGGTGCTTAATCTAATCAATCTATGAACTATGAAATATGTTGTATCTACAATGTAACATGGAATATGAATGAAAGATGAATTCCTATAATGCAAACCTAAGTGGCAGTAAGGACTTGCAAGGGAATGCAAATAGGTGATAGGTGTACCATGGGTGTGATACTACACCTGTCAAAAACCATTAGTACCCTGAGAGGAAAACCAAGAGGGAAAAGAGTCAAAGTTTTGCACAACCTAAATCACAAGTCATGGGTTATGAACAAGGTTGAATGAAAGGTGCATGTAATGAAATGAAATGTAGTCAAGAACGTGATTTTCCATTTTCAGAGCATTGATTTTTGCTATAGCATAAGATACTGAATACCCTAATAAATAAGACCAAGGTGAGTTGGCATCCAATGCATGAAACAAACACAACAAACAAAAAGGTTATCCCGACACCCCAAAGTCATGATGACCTTGGTCGGGCCAGGTATTGGGATAACCACAAATACACAAGGATGTCTTAGCATAACACAAGACCTCAGGGATCTTCGTGGGTACTACGTGGGACAACCAAGAAGACAACAACAAAGAAAAGATCAAGATACGCCCCTATGTTGACTAGTCAAAGCACACCATGATATGATGAATCAAGGCGACCATGACAAGTGATGATAGGGAGATCAAATGATAAAAAAAATCCAAAAGCATCAAAAGATCGCAATCAATTTCAAACGTCCTTTGTCATAGGATCAAGGGGATGGATGGGATTGATGTGGTCTATTAGGAAGGATGCATCCTGTTGATACCGATGATGGATACTAAACTAAAATGACCCAGTTGATGCAAGATGTTTTTCATTAACCAGATCTTTTGACACTAGGGGATTTCATTTGTGAAGAACCAGCTAGACAAGGATGCTCTTGACAACATGACACAAGAGATCAGACAACAGACCGACACACCCTACAGACCTAAGGGCTCAGGGGCTAATCAAATATTAGCCTTGCCTACGTGAAAGCGCAGAGCCCTCGTAGTTCAACAAAAGACCATGGATAAAGTGAAAAGAGGATGATGAAGACAAATGATGGATGACCATCATGGGATGGTCAGAATACCCCGGGGGCAGATCAAATGATTAGCCTTGCCTATGTGACAGTGCAGGGGCAACGTAGTTCGACAAAGGACAAGAAGACTGACGTGATAGGATGAGATCCAAATGGAGACCGACACAATGGGTGATGTTATGTGATGACACAAACCAACCAATGATCAAACGAACGACACAAGCTCAGGGTGGGATAACAAAAAGCTCAGCATGAGGGATAGCCAAGGTAGATTGTTCAATGCTCAATCAAAATATACCAAGCAATCAAGGACAGGATGGGAGGGGATGTGCGGATAGAACAGATGAAGTCATAAAGTAATTAGGATGCAAGGTAGATAATGATTAAGCCCTCTACGGATGATGCTTGTTACCAGGTTTTCACCACCCGTACTTATCCAAGGCACCACCAAAAGTGATTTTCACCATAGGACGAATTTATTTCTCTTTACTATTTTTTTTATTTTTTTTATTTTTTACGTGGGGTTACCAAGCGGACATAGGTGTAGAACCTCTTTAGATGCATAATATTGATAGGTTCTTCGAGGGTCTCTCCTTCAAGGGTAGCAAGTTTGTATTCCCTAGATCCATATTTAGCGGCTATGATATAAGGGCCCAACCAGTTTGCTTCAAATTTTCCTTTTTTATCTCGGTCCTATTGGGTACGCTAGTTCTCTTTAAGGACAAGATCACCAACCTAGAACTGTCGTGGATGAACCTTCTTGTTGTAGTTACACTTGATTCAGTTTTGGTATGCTTGCAGATGATCATAGGCTTTGATTCTTCTTTCATCAAGTAACTCCAGTTGTGCAAGTCGTGCAACACGAGCATCCTCCTCACTGATAAGGTTCTTCAGAGAAATCCTCAGTGATGGGAGCTCAACTTTGATTGGAAAGATGGCTTTGGCGCCATACACTAAAGAATAGGGGGTGGCGCCTATAGGGGTATGGATGGAGGTACGATATGCCGAGAGGGTGGGATTAATATGGAGGTGTCAATCTCAACCAGTGTTATTGACAACCTTTTTGAGGATGTGGATAAGGGTCTTGTTGGTTGCTTATGCCTGACCATTACCCTGGGGGTAATAAGGCATTGACCAACGATGTTGGATATGAAAGGTGTCACAGAGGTGTTTCATGCCCTAGTTTTTAAAAGGTTTTCCATTATCGGAGAGGATGGTGGATGGAATACCATAGCTGCAAAGAATATGGTAAAGGATGAATTTTGAAATTTGAGTACCAGTGATTTGTGAGAGTGGCATTGCTTCCACCCATTTGGTGAAGTACTCAGTGGCAGTAATTATGAATGTATGTGTTATGCCTTGAATAACCACCCCACTTTATTTTGGAAAAAAATGGGTCCCCCTTTCTTTTTGGTTTATTTTCCTCAGTTATTTGCTTTTGCTCTTGGGGTTCTACTTTTTTTCTAAGTTTTCTGCTGGTTCTATTAAATTTTGGTTTTGTTTCAGCTTAAGTCAGTTTTCTTCTTGCTAAGAATTCAATGAAATAATCATAAGCAACATAATGGTTTATTATAATGTATTTTATATGCTCCAAGGACTGACTGAGGCATTTGTTTTGCAAGATTGAATCACTCATCTAGAAATCCCTCTCAAGGAAGTTAGCTTTAAAGCATGCTTCATTCCCATTCAACATAAAATTCCTCAGGAAAAATTTGCTAAGACCCTCCTGTTGTCTGGCTGACTGACAATTAGGTTATATTCATTTGAAATCCAAGGAGTCACAGAGATATTTCGGTCACTATGAGCTCTCGATGACTAAGAGGAAGTCTCCCCGATCATTGTGCAAGACTAGCGTCACCAAAAGGTAATGCCCTTCGGCGAAGGCTCTCACCGATGGTTGTGAGTCTCGGCGACAGGATGGTAGCGTCGGTAAGAGGTTTCACCGAAAAATGAGGCTCTTGCCGATAATTATTCATAGGGGCTCTCGGAGAGGTATTCGCCAGGAGGCTTCCCCGACAAAAGGAGGTCCCGCCGAAAGCTCTAGCTTGGCGATAATTTTTGCCTTTGGCAGGAGGTCTGGGCAATTAGAAAAAGTCTCACCAAAAGGTTCTCTCTTCAGTGTAAAATGGTGGGCTCAGGGAAAGTGTTTTTCGTTCGCCAAGAGGTCTTAGCGACAACAGTTAGCATCTTTAAAAGATAAAACCTTCGACATGATGTCTGGCCAAAGAAATGATGTCTCAATGAAATGAAACGGCATCGGCGAAAGATGGAGAGATCAGCGTGAAGTCTGGGCAACCCAAGGATTGTATCAGCGAAGGGCAGAAGGTCCTGCCGACAGACGGAACTCTTGTCGATGCGAAAAAAACTCGACAAGGCGAAGTGAATTCAACAAAAGGTCTCCCCAAGGTGCTCTCGGCTCGGCAAAAGGAAGTTTTGGTCAGTGTAAAGTCTCACCGATCGAAGGGAGTCTCCCCGATAGGGTGTGCTCATCAGAGAAAGGAAGGCTCGCCAAGATGTCTTGGTGAGGGGACTTAGTCTCACCGACATAAAACAACGTGGCTTCGGTGAAAGGTCTCGGCGAACGGAGCTGGTCTAGCTGATACAGAGGGAGTTCAACAACAAAGGAGGAGATCAATATAAGGTCTCCCTGACCATGGAAAGTTTGGCCGACATCAAGGAGCTCGCCGAAAGAAAAGGTGACATCGCCATGACGTCCCACCGACCCGGTGGGGTCTGGCTGATAAGAATCAGCGAGCAGGGAGAAAAGAGGAAGTCCTCGGGAGGTCTAGGCGACTACACCAGGGTCTTACCGAAAGGCAAAAGGAGCTCTAAGCCAAAGATGGAAAACATTGCCATGAAGTCTCACCGATGACAATGGGTCTCACTGAAAGGAAGTAAGCTCAGGGAGAATAGAGTCATGTCGCCACAAGGTCTTCCTGACTAGCGAAGGTCTCCCCACCATAAAAAAATGAGCTCGCAAAGGGATTCTGAGCCTCGCAGTGATGTCCTTTCGACCTGATAGGGTCTTGCCAATACAAAATGAACTCAGAGGGGCTCGATATAAGGCCTTCCCGACCACTTTATCTCTTGCCAACAGCGATGGATTTACTGGTAGAAGGGGATATCAGTATAGCCAAGGGGGAGCTCGCCATGACCTTTTGCCGATTCAGAGGTCTTCCCGAAAGGAAAAGGAACTTGAGCCCAAAGAATAAGGAGGAGATTAGGGAAATTCAAAGTAGAGGGTTATCCCTTTGCCATAATGTCTTGCCGACAAGAAAGGTCTCACCGATAGAGAAAGATATCAGTATGCCCAGTGGAATTCACCGTGACCTCTGATCAATAATGTTTGTCTTGCCGATGGGTTTTGTGATATCGATAGGACTCTAGTCATTCGTTGTAGTGTCCTGCCGACCGACGTGTGCTTTGTCAATAGCTACCATGGGGTATGATCGCATCGGGGAGACATGATAAGTGTCTCACCGATAGGCGATCTAATGCGGACCACTTTTGACTACTCGAAAATCTAGCTTGGCTTTCATTCCACCAATTAGAAGGAGCTCAGGAGGCGAACCAGTAACAGTTTGACTGATTGATTGTTTTGGTAAAACAAAAAAGGGAAGACCAACAGAATGCAAACGACATGGATTCATTCTAAGATCAGGGTGATGGATCGGCTCGGATGATGATGTTTAGACCTAAAGAGAGGCCTGATGATGCTTCTAGAAGACAGTCAACATGCAGAAAGGTCTTGAACATGAAGGAGGTCGAAGGAAAGAAGCAACCATGACTCACAAGGACAGCTGTAGTGACTATTGGCAAGGAGGCAGATCGGTATTAATGGCAAAATGCTTTAGAGCATTCAAGGCAGCCCGTCGATGGAGTTCAAAGATGGACACGAAAGGCCAAAATAAATGCAGTAGCTGCAAAAGATCTAGGAGGATTCTCGAAACAATCTCTCATCAACATGGACAGCATAGATTCATATTGAATGTAGCTTTGACTCTCTTCAGAAAGATCTGAGAGCTGACTCTCCTGGAAGCAGATATTTTGTAAACCCTAAAGACAGGGGACAGTGCATTCTTTCTTGGTACACTCTATATATATATGGCATTCTTGCCTCTTTGTAAAGGTTAGAAGAGAGTTAGAAGAAGTTTTAGAGAAATAGAGGAAATATAGAGGAGACAAAACTGCATCCTGATTCTTTGTAATAGGAGCTTCTTTTGCCTTCTTAGTTAGGAATTAGATTCAACAGAAGCTTGTAATGTATCTTTCAAGTTTTCTTAATATAAATGGAAACAATTTGGAGTCAAATTTTCTATACACTGGTGATTGTGCCAGCTTTGTAAGTGTTTCTTATTTGTTTCATTAACAGTAGAAGCAACCAGATCTTAATCTACTTTAGATTGTGTTTCAGAATGGTGTTTGTCTTATGTTAATCATTTGATTTGTGAAGCCTTCAAGGAGTGCAATATTATTTTGGTGTTTTATTTAAAATGGTAACTAGTACTCTATTGTAGAAATCAACACGGTGAATGAATGCAACTGTGTGTTAATCATAAGTTAATTTTGTTCTTCAGTTTTAGTTTACAATTCCTTGAAGGATAACAAGTATGGTTAAGATAGGTGAATTATCATTCTTTCTGTCCCAAAGCTCTGACCCATCTTTTTATGTTTCTTTAAAAACCCCTAGTTAGAGTAGGTTTTAAATTCATGCTTGATCTTAGAACAATCCAGAAGCTCACACCAGCAGGCCCCTTGAACATTACCACTACATTGACCACTGAGGGACATCAGCATAGTTGAGAACCAACTACAAAGACCTTGGGAGCTAAGATATCCATGTGTTATCTTTCTCTTTTAGGAGAAACAAAATATTAATATTCTGTTTAACTGTTGTTGTGCCATTTGGACCGTCAATAGAAGCTGGCACTAGAAGAGGGCCTAGAAGGGAAAACTGGATAAAACTAGGTTTTCCTCCCCAGAAAGGTCCCACAGAGTTTTTCGATCAACTGAAAATCCATCACCTTTCATAGAACTCAAGACCCCAATAAGACACAAGAGTCATAATACCGGCTCAACCATCCTACCACCCTTATCAGCTCCCCTCACTCCACCAGGCTTTTCACCAATACTCTAGTGGGTACCTATTAATCCATCATCAAATCCATCTCAATTGTCATAATAGCTAGTTCAACCCATACAACAGCTGGCTCAACCACCACCCCCGCCACCAATGGCATTCTTTCAGAATAACCCCTCTCCATTGGGGACTATTTTTGGAGGTTTTCACGACATGCCTAAGAACCCAGAAAGATTCTACCCCAAGTACATTCATGGCGAATCAAGGAGTGTTGAAGAGCACATACAGGCTTTTAAGGACACATGTACTAGAACTCAAATAGCTCACCATGATGTAGTTTGTAGGTTGTTCCCTTACTCCTTAGGGGATATGGCATACAATTGGTACCTTAATCTTCCTCAAGGTTCCATTCTGACCTGGACACATTTGGAAAATGCCTTTATCAACCAGTTCAGGGTTTATGTGGATCCAACTCTTTTATACCACCAATTTGCTACTATTAGGAAGGAGCCTTGTGAATCCTTGCCCCTGTTCAATACCAGATTCCAACGAATGTATAGGAAATTGCAAGATCCCTATCTAGTCACTGAGAATAGTGCCATTCAAGCTTACTTTAGAGTTATAGACCCCTTGCTTGGCTTGTTCCTACAAAGGACTTATCAACCAGCTAATATTGATTCTCTATCCAAGGTTTATCATCTAGCTATCAAGCTGTAGCAACAAATCAGTTCTCAACAAGGAGGCCTGGGAGGAGGTTTCCCTTCAATAGGATATCATATGCATAGCCCAACCCCTCTATTCAATACTGTCCCGGGGATGTCTTCTTCACATTATGGACCTATGTATGAATTGCAAACCCAACCACCTGTTCCATTCTTTGCTACTCGAACTCCTGATCTCTTTCAACAACCGCAAGTTCCTCAAAGTTCCCTTAGTCATCATAACCAAATTGGAACACCAAATCATGGTGGTCAGCCACCTGTTACTAAGAGTATGGAAAGTGAGAATACAGTTCAGCTTACAAATGAGGTAGAAACCTTGAAGAAAACACTGTCCCAAGTTACAAATGACATGGCTCAGCTTCGATTGAACCCCTCCCAAAACAATCAAGGTAACTATCATAATCATAACAATTACAATCAAAGGGGTTATCAAGGCCAAAACTTCTCTAACCAAGGGTACCAAAATCAAAATAGAGGGTATAATCAAAGGCCAAATAACAACAGACAATGGAATACAGGGTCCAATAATGGTGGAGTTTCACACAACTATCAAGCTAATGAGGAGAGGTCACATATTGCAAATGTGGCTGACCTCAACTTTATTACTAATTGGTGTAGGCTGCATGATACTACAACCCATTTTGAGGTGAATTGTCCTGAAATGGAGAAAGTTGTCAAGATGGCACAGGAAGATGCTCAAACCTTCCAAGGGAATCCTCACAAAGAAGGCGGCTCAGTAGATACAACAATGACGTATGACCTCTTTGAGGAGGAACCTTCATTCCCAAGGCAAAAGGAGAATGAACCAGAGGAAGATTCATATGATGCCCAAGCCTTTCAAACAAAAGGAGGACACTTCCTGAGAAATCAAAGTAAGGGTCCATTCACCTCATCAGCACCACCTAATCACATGGTGCCTCCAAATCAAAGTGCTGATAATAACCCTCCTCCACCAAAAGGCTCGCCTGACTTCCATAACAAGGGTAATTCCTCTGCTGTTTTCAAAAGTAATTCAAGTTATAATACAGAATTTGATATTGTTTTGAGATGCAGAAACAAAAAACTTCTTTGTCATATTTTGACATCTTAAAGTGGTGCCCTGCTCAAAGGGAGATAGTGTTGAAAGCTTTGGAGCAAGCTGACAAATCAAAAGGAAAGAACAAGGTTGCCCCTGCTGCAGACATGAATGCAGCTTTGTACAGAAACAAGGTAGGTACTCCACCATTTATTTTGAGTTTAAGAATTTGTGGGAAGAACCTACATAATTGTTTGTTGGACTCAGGGGCTTCAGGCAATGTTATGCCATTTTCCATATGTAAGAAGTTGGGATTAAACCCCATTCAGACAAACAAGAAGGTCATTCAACTTGACAAAATAGAGGTTAATGTGGTGGGGGAATTAAGGAACATACATGTGCAAGTAGGATCAGACCCCAGTGTTCAAACCAACGTAGACATTCAAGTAGCAGACATTCCCGAGACCTATGGTATGCTGCTAAGCAGAGATTTGATGAAAAGTCTAAGGGGATATCTTTCCCTTGATTTTTCACATATGTGGCTACCATGGAGAGGGATTCCTACTCAGATTAGGATCAAAAGTGAGCCTCACCTCAAGCATATCATCACTGAATATGATTTCCCCAATGAGGTAGCCTATTTCGAAACTGGGATAGGGGTTTACAAAAGAGATTAAATTTTAACCTTTTATGTTCTTGATCCTAAAGAACTGCCAATACAAAAGTTTCCTGATTCTGTGATTAGTGAAAACCAACAAGCATTGATCAACAAGCTACAACAGGATCAGATGGTCTTAGGGGAAAATACCGATCTACAGAGTTTTCTGCTCCCTAATTGGTGCAGGGTACACTACCAAAATTATTCTGAATTGACTTGTCCACCCTACATTGACATTTTAAATCATGTTTCCCAAGCTGAGGAAGCTAGCACAAGTCACCCTCAGACCATTGTAGACCGCTTCTCATTTCAAGCCAGAGAAGCAATAATGCTAACTAGGGATAAAATACTTTCAAAGGGAATTCCTTCTCAAATCGAACTTGACTCAGTTACATTTCCAAACCAACATGTTTATGTGGAACACTTCCAAGATCTATCTAACACCCCTTCACTCACAAGTATGTCGAAACCTGATGGATCCATCAAAGATGCAAGTGAATGTCAGAAGGATAACCTTAGGCCACATGATATAGCTGAGTAGGAATTGGAAGGTGCGCCTGAGGAACCGGTTGAACGCCCATTCCCTATATCTGATGCCAAAGACCAAGCAGTCCCACCCCTGGCTCATTATATCCAAATACCCACAATGACTTCAAAAGGACCAACTCCAACCCATGATCAGTTGTGGACCTTCACGTTTGATGGATCTAAATCTAAGACAGGTTGTGGTGTGGGGATTGAACTAACTAGCCCGAAAGGGAAAACCTTCTTTGCTTCTTACAAGTTGCAATTTGGATGCACAAACAACGTAGCAGAATATGAAGCTCTGGCACGGGGACTGATGTTTGCACATAAGAAGAAGGTCACTTCCTTGATGGTCAAAGGAGATTCAGAAATTGTTATCAAGCAAGTACGCAGCCAATACACATGTCACAATAGAAGACTGGCAGCATATAGAAATAGGGTATGGAACCTGATCGAAGACTTTGATGCCTTTGGGATTAGCTTAATCCCTAGAGAAGAAAATTAGATAGCTGATTCATTGGCTATTGCTGCAAGTACCCTAGAACCTATGCAAGGCTCCAAGCTCAAGAAATTCTCAGTGGAATTAATTTCCACCCCCGCAGTTCCTGATAATATCATGAACTTTCAAGTCTTTGATGATGACCGACATATTATTGCTTTCTTAGCAAGCTTCAATATTTTTGAGGGGAAAATTATTGATGAGTCCAATAGAGATCAAGGGGATTGGAACCCTGAAGAATGTGATACAAAAGGGGTTCTCAATCTAAAAGGTAATAACATTCCCAACGGAATGGTGGCCTTGGAAAGAATTTTTGACTCAGACCCAAGGGCTTGAGAGAAGATATTAGCTAAAGATAAGGGAGGAAAATATGAAACTGTTAACCTAGCTGACTTTGGCTCTGAAAGGAATGTCTACATAGGGAAGGCCTACTCTGAAGCAATCAGAAGACATATTGATGGCACTCAAGAAAGATATTGTTGCAATAGCCTAGGGATATGAAGACCTAAAGACATTTGATGCTTCAGTAATGACTCATACTATCCCCCTAAAGCTTGAAGCTAAGCCATTTTGACAAAAGCAGCGCCCTGTCAATGCCCTAATTGAACCGTTGATCCTTAAAGAAGTTCAGAAATTGCTTTCTGCAAGGATAATCTTCCTGGTGCACCATTCAACATGGGTGGCTAACTTAGTCCTAGTCTGTAAGAAAAATGGAGAGATTAGGTTATGTGTGGACTTTAGGAATCTGAACAAAGCTTCGGAAAAAGATAACTACCCACTTCCTTCACTAGATGAAGTCTTGCAAACTGTTAATGGATCTCAGATGATATCCTTTCTGGACAGTTACTCTGGGTACAATCAGGTAATGGTTAACTGTGAAGATAGGATGAAGACAACATTCACTACAAAGTGGCGAACGTTTGCATACAAAAGGATGCCATTCGGTCTGATAAACGTTGGGGCAACTTTTCAACGTGCAATGGACATAGCATTCAAGGATCTAATTGGAAAGTGCATCATCATCTACATGGACGACCTGACGGTATTCTCCAAAGATCGACTGAACCATGCTACAAACTTGGCTAAGGTTCTAGAGCAATGTATCTAGTATGGCATCTCTTTCAATCCAAAAAAATGTGTGTTCAGAGTTTCTAAAGGGAAGCTTTTGGGACACGTAATTTCTAAAAGAGGAATATCAATCGACCCAGATCGAGTTGAGTCCATTCTGAAGATAACAGGCCAAGAAGCAAGAAAGAAATGAGGTCTTTCTTTGGGAAGATCAATTTCGTGAGAAAATTCATCACGGGCTTTGTAGAAATCGTAAAACCTTTGAATGAAATGATGAAGAAAGACGCTAAAATAGAGTGGACTAAGGAGGAAAAGGCCGCGTTTTCACAAGTCAAGTGATCCATTTCAGAAGTGCCCATTCTCACCAGCCCTGACTACTTGAGACCATTTTATATCTATTCCTTTGCTTCTAAACATTCCTGCGCAGCTGTGTTAACTCAACGAAGAGAGGAGGCAAAGGAGAGACCAATTGCTTTCATGAGCTCTCCATTCAAAAATGCTGAGATCAAATACCCGCCTCTCAAGAAGCAAGATTTTGCACTGGTTAGGGCTGTCAAGAAGTTCCGACATTACATTCTTCGAATCCAAATCATCATTGTAGTTCCTGACGCTACTGTGAAGTCTCCACTTATGCAGAGTGAGCTAGGAGAAAGGAGAGGGAAATGGATGGCCATCTTGCAAGAATTCGACCTAGAGATACACCCTATGAAACTAGTAAGGGGTATAGGCTTGTCTCAGTCCATGGAAAACGCTAGCGACAACATCATCTGTCAGCAATACACAACCCACTCTTTCTCTAATGATCCTTGGTATGTTGATACCATTTGCTTTATGCTCAATAATCGGTGTTCAGAGGGAATGAATGCAACTCAAAGGAGACCGCTAAGAATGAAGAGTTATCATTACATGCTTAAAGGAGGGTTACTATACAGAAAGAATTTTGAAGGAGTATACCTGTGATGCCTTGATCAGCAAGAGGCTAAGCATGTGATCTCTGAGTTTCATGGGAAACACAGCACAGGCCATGGTTCTACAGATTCATTGGCACACCAGATCCTCAGATCTAGTTATTACTAGCTGTGTGTATTCAAAGACGCCCATTAGCATATAAGAACATGCCTTATATGTCAGATCTCTGCATCAAGGAAACGCCATGCAACCATGCCATTGTAGCCTGTCTACGAGGTAAGGCCATTTGCCCAATGGGCATTAGATTTTATTGGGATAATTAACCCAAACTCTTCTGCAGGGCACAAGTTTATTTTGACTGCTACTAATTACTGCACAAGGTGGACAGAGGCTATACCCTGCAAGAACAGCACAACGGAGGTAGTCATTAAGTTCCTCACTGAATGCATCACAACTAGGTTTGGAGTACCCTTCGTACTGGTATGTGACAATGGCTCTGCCTTTTCTTCTGTTGAGTTCATTTCATGGGCATATGATCACAAAATTGTCTTGAAGTATTCTTCAAATTATTACCCACAAGGTAATGGAGTTGCAGAATTAACCAACAAGAATCTCTTAGGGGTAATTAAGAAACTGTTAGAAAATAATCCTAGAGACTGGCATACCCAGCTGAGATTTGCATTATGGGCAGATAGAACTAGGATTAAGGCCACTTTAAAGACCTCACCATTCAAGCTAGTATATGGCCAAGAGCCTATATTCCCTATCCATCTGCAAATACCTATCCTTGAGTTCATGCAAAAATTCTACTCTAGTGACAATAGGATAGAAATAAGACTAGCTACCTTGTTGAAATTAGAAGAGCAGAGAGATGATGCCTTGCAACAATTCTTTAGGCACCAGGTTGTTGTCAAACGTTGGTTTAACAAATGAGCCAAGATCAAAGCTTTCAGGATATCAGATCTGGTGTTGTTATGGGATAAAGCTAGTGAAAAGAAGGGCAGTCACCAGAAGTTTGACAGGCTTCGGCTAGGTCCTTATCAAGTTGCAGAGATCCTAGGGGAAAATGCTTTCTGATTGAGTAGTTTAACTGGAGAACCTGTTCCATTGCCTGTCAATGGACAGTTTCTTAAACACTATTTTGGGTCATGAAGTTGGTACTTTTGTTGGGTGATTCATATGTGCAAATAATTTCTTCTTGTAAATAATTTCTTTGTGTAAATAATTATGTTCTTTATGTGAATAATTTGCTACTCTTCATATAGGTAATTTGCTCTCTTGTTTGTAAATAATTTGTTGTTTGTTTGTTTGTCCTTTCTTTTTGTCTTTTTGTTTCCTTTGTTCTTTTGGTTTCTATTTTTGTTTTTTTCTTTGGGGTTTATCTGTTTCTTTCCATCTTGAAATGGTGGGCTGTTATCTAATGCATACTTTGGTTGATAGGAGACAAGTGGTTTAGATATTTTTACGTTTTCTGATTGGATGATTTTCTCCTAAATTCGTTGTTTCATGCTTATTGTCAATAAGAGTTGTGGAAAGTATTGAAAACAAGGTACAAAGTAAATAGCCTTCATTAGCTCCCTCTGAATCTATCACAAATCATCAAGATCATCTCCTCTTGTAATGGTATATTTGTCCTAGGATGATAGTGTTGTAAAATTTGAGTGAAAAATCCAATCTCCCAATTGCTGTTATGAGGTCCATGGTAGTTTTCAACCCAAATCAGATGTCAAACATCTGAGAGAAAACCAAAAAAAAGAGAACTATTTAAAGAGAAAAGAAGACTCAATATGAATGGGTGATTCCAGTATCTCTACCGGGGCTATGGACGTTTGACTGGTAGTAGAGCAATTCTGAGAGGAAACCAGAGGTATCTCCATCGGGGTATGAACGCCTGACTGGCAGCGGAGCAATGCCTAGGATATCATTACACAACAGTTAAAGGGAATCAACTCATGTAGCTCAAATCTTGCACATTGTTGTTCAAAAGGTGAAGAAAACTTTACAAAAGAGTGATGCACAATCAAGCACGCACATGGATTTCAGGGGTAGCTATTGTTGATTTACATTTCAAATTCTAGCTCAACCTTGGTTGTTATAATTGACCCAACTGGAGTTGTGATGTTCATGAACCAGGAGTTCTGGGTAGCTGAATCCTTCAGTTTTGTAAAAATGGTTACACCATTTTCCCAGCCGAGTCGCCATTTCTTATGCCTTGCATAACCATCCCACTTTATTCTAGAACAAAATGGGTCCACCTTTCTTTTTGGTTTCTTTGCCTCGGTTATTTGCTTTTGCTCTTGGGGTTCTTTTATTTTTTTTTCTAAGTTGTCTGTTGGTTCTGTTAAATTTTGGTTTTGTTTCAACTTAAGTCAGTTTTCTTCTTGCTAAGAATTTAATGAAATAATCATAAGCAACATAATGGTTTATTATAATGTATTTTATATGCTCCAAGGACTGACTGAGGCATTTTTTTTGCAAGATTGAATCGCTCATCTGGAAATCCCTCTCAAGGAAGTTAGCTTTAAAGCATGCTTCATTCCCATTCAGCACAAAATTCCTTAGGAAAAAGTCGCTAAGACCCTCCTGTTGTCTGGCTGACTGACAGTTAGGTTCTAATCATTTGAAATCCAAGGAGTCACCAAGATATTTTGGTCGCTATGAGCTCTCGGCGACTAAGAGGAAGTCTCCCTGATCGTTGTGCAAGACTAGCATCGCCAAAAGGTAATGCCCTTCGGCGAAGGCTCTCGCCGATCGTTTTGAGTCTCAGCGACAGGATGGTAGTGTCAGTAAGAGGTCTCACCGACAGATGAGGCTCTTGCCAACAATTATTCACAGGGGCTCTCAGAGAGGTATTCATTAGGAGGCTTCCCCGACAAAAGGAGGTCCCGCCGAAAGCTCGAGCTTGGCGATAATTTTTGCCTTCGGCAGGAGGTCTAGGCGATTAGCAAAAGTCTCACCGAAAGGTTCTCCCTTCAGTGTAAAATGACGAGCTCGAGGAAAGTGTTTTGCATTCGCCAAGAGGTCTCTCTGATCGAACGAGGTCTTGGCGACAACGGTTAGCATCTCTAAAAGATAAAACCTTCGGCATGATGTCTAGCCAAAGAAATGATGTCTCAATGAAATGAAATGAAAATCGGTGGAGGATGGAGAGATCAACGTGAAGTCTGGGCGACCCAAGGATTGTCTCGGCGAAGGACGGTAACCTCGGCGGAAGGTCCTACCGACAGACAAAACTCTTGCTGATGCGAAACGAGCTCGGCGAGGCGGAGTGAATTCGACAAAAGGTCTCCCCGAGGTGCTCTCGGCTCAGTGAAAGGAAGTTTCGGTCAGTGTAAAGTCTCACCGACCGAAGGGAGTCTCCTCGACAGGGTGTGCTCACCGGAGAAAGGAAGGCTCGCCAAGATGTTTTGGTGAGGGGACTTAGTCTCACCAACATAAAAAAAGTGGCTTCGATGAAAGGTCTCGGCAAAGGGAGTTGGTCTGGCCAATACAGAGGGAGCCCGACAACAAAGGAGGAGACCGATATAAGGTCTCCCCGACCACGGAAAGTCTAGCCGACATCAAGGAGCTCACTGAAAGAAAAGGTGGCATCGCCATGACGTCCCACCAACCCGGTGGGGTCTAGCCGATAAGAATGAGCGAGCGGGGAAAAAAGAGGAATTCCCCGGGAGGTCTGGGTGACTACACTGGGGTCTTACCGAAAGGGAAAAGGAGCTCTGAGCCAAAGATGGAAAACATCACCATGAAGTCTCACCAACAACAACGGGTCTCACCGAAAGGAAGTAAGCTCAGGGAGAATAGAGTCATGTCACCATAGGGTCTTCCCAACTAGCGGAGGTCTTCCTGACATAAAAAAATGAGCTTGCAAAGGGATTTTGAGCCTCGTAGTGATGTCCTACAAACCCGATAGGGTCTTGCCGATACAAAATGAAGTCAAAGGGGCTCGATATAAGGTCTTCTCGACTGCTTTATCTCTTGCCGACGGCAATGGATTTACCGGTAGAAGGGGATATCGATATAGCCAAGGGGGAGCTCGCCATGACCTTTTGCTGATTCAAAGGTCTTGCCAAAAGGAAAAGGAACTCGAGCCCAAAGAATAAGGAGGAGATTGGGGAAATTCCAAGTAGAGGGTTATCCCTTCACCATAATGTCTTGCCGACAAGAAAGGTCTCACCGATAGAGAAGGATATCAGTATGCCCAGTGGAATTCACTACGACCTCTGACCAATAATGTATGTCTTGCTGATGGGTTTTGTGATATTGATAGGACTCTGGTCGCTCGTTGTAGCGTCCTGCTGACCGACATGTGCTTTGCCGATAGCTGCCATGGGGTATGATCGCATCGAGGAGACACGATAAGTTACTCACCGACAAGCGATCTAATGCGGACCACTTTTGACTGCTCGAGAATCTAGCGTGGATTTTTTTCCACCAATCAGAAGGAGCTCAGGAGGTGAACCAGTAACAGTTTGACTGATTAACTATTTTGGTAAAACAAAAAAGGGAAGACCAACAGAATGCAAACAACATGGATTCATTTTGAGATCAGGGTGATGGATCAGCTCGAATGATGATGTTCAGGCCTAAGAAGAGGCCTGATGATGCTTCCAAAAGACATTCAACATGCAGAAAGGTCTTGAACATGAAGGAGGCCGAAGGAAAGAAGCAACCATGACTCACAGGGACAGCTGTAGTGACTACTGGCAAGGAGGTGGATCGGTATTAATGGCAATATGCTTTAGAGCATTCAAGGCAGCCCGCTGATGGAGTTCAAAGATGGACACGAAAGGCCAAAGTAAATGCGGCATCTGCAAAAGATCTAGGAGGATTCTCGGAACAATCTCTCATTAGCATGGACAGCAGGGATTCACATTGAATGCAGCTTTGACTCTCTTCAGAAAGATCTGAGAGCCAACTCTCCTAGAAGCAGATATTTTGTAAACCCTAAAGATAGGGGATAGCACATTCTTTCTTGGTACACTCTATATATATATGGAATTCTTGCCTCTTTGTGAAGGTTAGAAGAGAGTTAGAAGAAGTTTTAGAGAAATAGAGGAAAGATAGAGGAGACAGAACTACATCCTGATTCTTTGTAATAGGAACTTCTTTTACCTTCTTAGTTAGGAATTAGATTCAACATAAGCTTGTAATGTATCTTTCAAGTTTTCTTAATATAAATGGAAACAATTTGGAGTCATATATTTTCTGTACACTGGTGATTGTGCCAACTTTGTAAGTGTTGCTTATCTGTTACATTAACAGTAGAAGCAACCAAATATTAATCTACTTCAGATTGTGTTTCAGAATGGTGTTTGTCTTAAGTTAATCATTTGATTTGTGAAGCCTTCAAGGAGTGCAATATTATTTTGGTGTTTTATTTAAAATGGTAACTAGTACTCTGTTGTAGAAATCAACACTGTGAATGAATGCAACTGTGTGTTAATCATAAGTTAATTTTGTTCTTCAATTTTAGTTTACAATTCCTTGAAGGATAACAAGTCTGGTTAAGATAGGTGAATTATCATTCTTTATGTCCCAAAGCTCTGACCCATCTTTTTATGTTTCTTTAAAAACCCCTAGTTAGAGTAGGTTTTAAATTCATGCTTGATCTTAGAACAATCCAAAAGCTCACACTAGCAGGCCCCTTGAACATTACTGCTACATTGACCACTAAAGGACATCAACACAGTTGAGAACCAACTACACAAACCTTAGGAGCTAAGATATCCATGTGTTATCTTTCTCTTTCAAGAGAAACAAAATAGTAATATTCTATTTAACTGTTGTTGTGCCATTTGGACCGTCAACAGTATGGCCTTTAGAATATGGTGGATAAATCTTTCCAATCAAGTCGAAGCCCTATTGAGAGAAGGGCCACGGTACTAGGAGGGGCTAAAGGTCCTATGCTGGAGCATGAATCAAATCTACATGTTGTTGGCAGGGAAGGCATTTCTTCACGAATTCACAAGC
Organism: Sequoia sempervirens; assembly: GCA_007258455.2. Classification (NCBI taxonomy): domain Eukaryota; kingdom Viridiplantae; phylum Streptophyta; class Pinopsida; order Cupressales; family Cupressaceae; genus Sequoia; species Sequoia sempervirens. The sequence continues at coordinate 18,824 of VDFB02327362.1, forward strand.
ATCATGCTCTAATGTGGGCCAATAATATCTAGCTTGGAGAATCTTTTTGGCCAAACCCATACCATTTGAATGGGCCCCACAAACACCACTATGTACCTTCGTTAGTGCAGTATGGCTTTCGTCTCACTCAGACATCTAAGGAGGATTCCATCATACCTGCGACGATAAAGTGTATCACCGACGATAATGTATCGGGAAGAGCGTTGAACAAAGGATTTACGTTGATTGCATGTAAGATCTGGGGGTAGAATATTATCATGTAGATAGGTATATATGTCTTGGTACCACGAGGAAGTGGGACCCACAATGTTGCACACCATGTCAATCTCAGGGATATCATATGCTGGGATTAAAATTTGTTTCACAAGGAACTCGCATTTTGTTCGATCTTTCGACATGTCAATCAGGGAGCCAATAGTAGCCATTGCATCAGCTGCTTTGTTCTATACTCTAGGAATTTGGTCAAATTGTATGAAGGTGAAATATTTCTTGAAATCATCCACCATGCGTTTATAGGGTAACAACTTATCATCTTTTGTTAGGAATTCATCATTAACCTGCTTAATGACAAGCAATTAATCACCAAAGACCCTCAAGTGAGTTATGTGCCATTGCTTTGCAATTCAGAGGCCCATGAGAAGGGCTTCATACTCAGCTATGTTGTTAGTACATGGGAATGCTATCCTGAATGATTTTGGAATGTAGTCACCTTGAGGGGTAACCAGCAAAATTCCTGCACCTGATCCATTATGAGTATACGAGCTATCAAAATACAATGTCCAAGCAAGTTCTTCTATAACTATGAAAACTTCTTCATGTGGAAACTTAGTGACTAGAGGGTAAGCATCCACTAGTGATGCCTCAGCCAACTGATCAGCTATGACTTGTCCCTTTATGGCTTTGTGATCCACGTACTCTATGTCAAATTCACTTAGGAGCATGATCCACTTAGCCATGCGACGAATTAAAGTGGTTTTAGATTAAAAAATACTTTAGTGGATCAATTTTTGCTATTAATTTGACCGGATGGCTGAGCATGTAATGTCAGAGTTTTTGTGTACTGAAGACCACTGCAAGGCAGGATTTCTCCATGGAAGAATAGTTTAATTCATAGCCGACCAGTGTTCTAATGATGTAGTATATTTCTCTTTCTTTTGATGATTCATCATGTTGTGCCAATAATGCCCCTAGTGCAACTGAAGTGGCAGAGATGTAAAGTAGGAGGGGTTTCCCTGGAATAGGTGGCATCAAGATCGGTGGATGAGCTAAGTATTCCTTGATCTTATCGAAACCTGTCTGACACTGTTGGTTCCATTTGAAGGTGCAGTCCTTTTTCAGAAGATGGGTGAATGACTGACACTTATCTGCAAGTTGGGCTATGAACCGACAGATGGATTACAGCTTCCCTTGGAGACTTCTTAATTGTTTCAGATTGTGCAAGGGTGGCATGTCCAAAATAGCTTTCACCTTGGCAGGATCAACTTCAATACCCCTTTGAGAGACTATGAAACCCAACAATTTTCTTGATGTAACACCAAAGACACATTTTTTTGGATTTTGTCGTATCTTGTAATGTTCTAACCACTCGAAGATCTTTTTCAGGATGACAGGATGCTCTACTTGGGTTCCGAATTTTCCTAGCAAGTCATCGACATAATCCTCCATGATAATATGGATGAGGTCATGGAAGATGACAGTCATTACCCTCTGATATGTTGCCCTAGCATTCTTGAGACCAAAGGGCATAACATTGTAACAAAAAGTACCCCAAGGTGTTGTAAGAGCGGTCTTGTGTTGGTCTTCAGGTGCAATTTGGATCTGATTGTAACCAGAGAAACCATTCATAAGGGATAACATCTCATGTCCTGCAGTCAGGTCGATCAGCATGTCAATATTGGGCAGCGGGAAGTCATCTTTTGGACAGGCTTTGTTAAGGTCTTGGAAGTCTATACAAATCTGAATGTCTTCATTTGGTTTCGCAACAGGTACTATGTTGGAGATCCAATCAGACTAGTCAATGGGTCTGATAAAACCGACATCCAGTAGCTTCTCCAATTCCTTCTTGACTAATAATGCTACATGTGGATGCATTTTTTGGAGCTTCTATTAGACAGGCTTGGCATCTGGGCGAACATCCCGATGATGAACTACTAAAGCAGGGTCTAAGCCTAGCATGTCTAAGTATGACCAAGAAAAGTTAATGATACCATCTTGGAGTAGCTGAACAATGACTGAATATTCTTGCTCTGATAAAGATTTGGCCACATAAGTGATCTTAGGGTTTTCTGCAATACCCAGATTAACTTCTTGAGTTTCTTCAATTAGGATGGATGATAGTGTGGATAATTGAGTTCCCACAAGGGGAAGATGAACGTCTCCATCCGCTAGCGCCTCTTCGAGGTTTTCACTATCGGATGCGTCATTTATTTTTACTTTTTCCAGGTCAGGAAGTGCCTCGGGAGGTTTTCACTAGATGACCATTTTTTATGTTTTTTGTTTTTATTTTTGCGACTGGAGCGTTCATCCTCCCCCAATCCCATGAGGTTGACATATGTATCCAAGGAGACATTGACAGGTGCGTTGTCACGTAGGTCCCAATCAATAAGTTCGGGATGGCGAAGGGATAGGCTAACGGTACAGATGGATAAGCAATCAAACATGGATGACAAATCTATGTGATCAACATCATTGTACGCACATATGATGGATTCCTCCTCGGGTATGTCTTCCAAGGGAACATTGTCCATAGTAACACTATTGGAAGTATTAGATGATGTTGGAGAGCCTTTCTGCTTTTTGTCATATCTGAGGCCTATATTCCTTGGCAGCTTTGATACATTAATAGGTTGCAAGCGTCCCTACTCTTCCTTACCTAGGCCCCCGCCTTGGTAGTTATACTTTTCTGCGAACTTAGCTGACCAAGGGTATACTTCCTAAAAATATTCCTTTAGAGGAGGATCCAGTTGGGGTTCTTCACGGTATACCCACTGACTGATATCTTCTTCTGGTGCATCTGTCTTTATACTAGGAGATTGGAAAGTGGTGGTGGGGATGTTTTTAACATTGAAGGTGACGGTCTTGTCTTCTTTTGGAGTAGCCTGCGAAGGTTGGTCGTACATGTGTGGTGACAGTGGCATGGTTGCCACATTTAGGGCTGTATGCATTTCATATTCACCACACCCCTTGTCAATGATCTAGACTTTGGTAATAGAGGAATTGGTGGTGGGAGATGTTGTGGTCGTGGTGGTGGATGATGGATTGGAGGGTGATGAATGAGATACCCCCATTTTGACCCCAGGACAATAATGTAAATGGGGAAATGATGCTTCTAGAGCATGACAGTATTCAAATGGTTGTGGGTTGGCATAAATGGTGATCTCTTGTCCATTAACTGGGAATTTTAGGGATTGATGGTACGTGGAGGGGATGGCTTGCATGGCATGGAGCCATGGGCGGCCGAGGAAGAGATTATATGGTAAGTCCAGATCAAGGACATGATAAGTAGTATACTGAACTACAGGTCCAACCTGAATAGGAAGACTGATAATCCCTTCAAAATTTCTTTCTGCATTATCATAAGCTTTAATCGTGATGATTTGATTACTCAAATCCGCTTGAGCATACCCTACTTGTTTTATGAATTTCAAAGTACATAGATTGAGGGTAGAGCCATTATCTACCAAGACCCTTTTTATTTTATGATGGGCCACCAGGAATTCAATGTGTAAGGGAAAATTGTGATTGGCATCAATCTTTGGCATGTCATTCTGGCTGAAGTGTAACTAGTAAGATAAAGCCAAGTGTTCTACTAAAGCCTAGAACCGTGTGGGATCAATGTCATTAGGCACATGAGTTTCTTGTAAAGCTCTGTTGACTATTTCCTAATGTACGGGAGAAGACTTAAGCAGATCCAAGATTGAAATCTGAGCAGGGGTCTTTCCTAAGTGATCAAGAATGTTATATTGAGAGTTTACAGGATTTGATTGGGTGGATGTGGAGGTTGCAAGGATAGTAATGCAAGACCTTCGGGTAGCAACAACACATTGGGGATCTTTAGCCTTAACATGTATCATAGATACACGAGGTTCTACCTGTTCAATGTAATGGACAATGCCATCATAATTGAGGGGTACATTTTTATAGATTATATTATTTGTGTTGTTGTCTTGGGGATTGTTGTTGGAGGCGCTTGTGCCTTGATTATGGTTAGGGAAGGAATTTTGGTATATCTGCAATTGAGCATTAGATGACGAAGCTTGACTGGTGTCATCTTTGATATCTCCTCGATCGATAAGATCTTAGACAGTTTTTGAGACCTTGACACTTATTCAGAGTGTACCCTTTAATTTTATGGAATTCACAATATTCATTCTCCCTAAACCAGGTAGGTTTGGGTTTGGATTCATCAAGTGGTTTGGTGACAGGGTACATGATCAGATAGTTGACCTATAACAACTTATTGAAGATGACACTCAAGGGTTCTCCTAATTGAGCATACTGGCGTTTGTCGTTCCCTTGACTATTCTAGTTTGACTATTGAGGAGGACAAGATGCCCCCTGTGGCATGGATATGGCATTGGGTACAGATGGTTGTTGTCTCTAGGATGTATTGGCCACCTGAACATGTTTAGTTTCAGTGACACCATCATTTACTGTGTTTTTGTTCTTGTTCAAAAAGCGAGACTTATCACTAGATGGCCTTTCTTTGTCATGGTTGTGTATCTTGATGTGCCCTTTACCAATAAGGGCACGTTCAAGGATGGGTCCTTTTTCCACTATCTCAGTGAAAGTGGTGACACAGTGTAACCAAAAATTATGAGCCATGTCGGGATGAGAGTTCTCCACAAAGAGGGTGACCATGTCTTTCTCTTTGAGAGGGGTTTTCATTCGGCTTGCTAGCGCATGCCACCTCTAAAGGTAGCTAGCAAATCTTTCACCTTCACGTTGCTTCTCTTTGAGGAGATCCAAGGTATCAGTGTCCTCCAAATTGAAGGAGAAGTAAGAAACAAATTTTTCTAAAAGATCTGCAAAGGATTTTATGGACCCTCGTTCTAGACTCATGAACCATTCTAGGGCATTGCATGTCAAGCTCCGTGGAAACAGACGCAAGAGATAGTTGTCATTGTGCATAACTTCCTGACACTGGGAGTAAAACTCTTGCAAGTGGGCCTTAGGATCTTTGTTTCCCTTGTATCTATCAAATTTTGGTATTTCGAAGTGTTTAGGGAAGGGGATCAATGAGATGGAGGGATCAAATGGATAAGGACATATGTCTTCAAATTTGAACGATTGTTTGTCAATCCCAACTTGAAGATCTTTCAAAGCGGATTTGATTTCTAACAGATCTGAGTTGACTAGTGGCATGAGAGCCAAAGATGGGTTGGATGGATATGGGTGGTAGGATGATGAAGGATCCTACTAAGATAGTGTCTAAAGGTTGAGGTATGGATTTTGATAGTGAGATGATGATATCCCCTATAGGTATGCCGAGGGAGAGTGTTGGTATTGGGGTTGTTTTTGCGAGGTATAGTACGGATTGTTTTGATAAAAGTGTGCGGTAGGATGCTAGGGAGCTTGAATGTGGTGTTGCGGATTGGTCTATTGGTACTGAATGTAGTGTTGTGATTGTTGGGAGGCCACATAAGGTGGTTGTTCTTGGGATTGTTGTTAGTTATGATAATAATAATGATGGGGAGGTTGTTGGTGTAATGTCAAGTGTTGCATGGGCCGAGATGGGATGTTGTGTTGTGGTTGAACTTGCGGACGTAGAATGGATGTGATGAACGAGGATATGGTCTGAGCGGAGATTGGGACGGATTGCCTTGCGATTGGTGTGGTGGTTATTGTGAAGAGATCAAGGGGTTATGTGGGGGTTGTTTCTAATGAGGTAGTTGAGATAATGCAAAGACGTTCTGCAAAGGAGGTTGTTGGGTACCAAAGGGGACATTCAGTTGGGATGTACCTTGTGGCGATAATGGAGGTGGTATGTTAGATTGGGGAGGCTATTGAGATGTGTACGAAGGTGATGGTAGGTTTGTGGCCCCAGGAGGTGGAGGCAATGTGGTAAGAGGGTTGCCCCCAGCATTGATGGGAGGTTGATTTGAAAGGGGTGGTGTTGTCATCATTAATGGCGGAGGTTACAAAAAATTTTGTGGCATGTCATAGGAAAAAAGATTGTTGGGATCAATTACTTGCGGAGCTCCCATGACATAGATTGTGGCGCGTGGGGGGTTGTTAACATGATACAGAATGGTGTTTCCAAATTCAAGTTGGTGCCAACCCTCCAGCGAAGGAACATTAGGGATGTATGAACTACCTGGTGCATTTTGTGAACCTTGGGGTATGTTAGATGTGGAACTGCCATACTTGGATAGGTCGACACCTGATGGAGGTTTGACACCTCTTTCAATTAAGTGGGCTAATATTTCTTCCCCATGTTTTTCAAGAAGGTGATTTGTCATTTGCACATTGGTAGGGTTACTAAAGTGTTCCTCAAAGCGTAAGTTCAGGTTGATTGACCATGTTATCATCTCTGGGTGGTGATGTGTTTTGACCATCAATATTGGACTATGATGATGTACCATTCTGAGGATCTCAAGGGATATTCATACCGTTATTGAGATCTTGTGAGACATTAGCCGCATTGTTGGGATCTTGAGGGATGTTTGGTTGGGAATTTTGGGCTTGTTGCTCGAACATTTTCCTTGTATGTGACTGGGTCTGAACATGCATGCAAAATGATAGAACAGACTAGGATGTTAGGATGGTCTAGATGATGATGAAAGGATTGACCCAATGGATTAGCCGACAAGGATGTGGCTCAATAGGATCGGTTTGGTTGATTGATTCAACCAAAGTGGATTTGTTTGATGAGATTAGATTGGGTTAATTGGTAGACAATTGGTCAACCTGGATTGGATTGGATAGATTGATTAGGCGATTGATGATATAAGGATTGGATTGGATTGATGACTGATTAATAAGATTGGACGGTAGGATGAATGATGATGACCAGAATCCAAAACCGAGTTCAAGAGTGATCCTTGGTAACGCTAGGTGTTGATTAATCAACTAAAGGGTGGATGTATGATAACAACACTGAATCCAACTTGAGATAGAAGTGGATTGATTAGGACGACAAGGATGACCGACTTAGGACAGATGACAATCCTAAGTCGATTTTGATAGATGATGATATGAGATGAACACCTAGGTCAATTTGGATAACTGCTTTAATGAAGTTTTAATGGAATAACAGTGATCCGAAATAGGGAAACGATATCTAGAACAAGGAGAACAGCTAAGTGAACGTGGGTTCAAAATGGGTGAATGAGGACTCAGAATGGATGAATGGATGCTCGATGGTGGAGGTTGACTTTTAGAATGAGGAAAAGAATGTTTGAAATGGGAAAATGATTACTTGGAACATGAAAACGACAATCCCAAATGAATGAATGACTCCCATAACAGCTATACAAAGGACCAGAAAAGTTGTCTGAAGGTCAAGTCTACCCCTAGAAAGGGTCAGGTCTGCCCCTCGAGGTCAAGTCTGCCCCTGGATGGATCAGGTCCACCCCTGGAACTGAAAATGGTCAGAAATAGCTATTCAGACTGAAAACGGGCAGAACACAGTTGTTCAAGATGGGTAAACGGGCACACCGAATAGGGCAATGAATGCTCGGATTGAGGGGATGAACATTTAGGATGGAAAATGGATTTTTGAATCAAGTGTACAAAAGTTCAAAATGGGGAAGTGAGTGATCGAAATGGCAAAACGAGTGCACAGAACGATGAAACGGGTGTCTAGAATGATGAAACAGATGATAAAACTAACTGGTCAAGGGTTAGGTCCGCCCCTGGGATGGGTCAGGTCCATCTGTGGAGGGAAGGTCTACCTGTGGAGGGCAGGTCTACCTGTGGAGGGGGCAAGTCTGCCTATCTGACAAAAGCTGGTCAAAATTGGCTAAAATAGGCTGAAAAGGGGCAGGTTTAGAGATCAAGTCCACCCCTAGAGGTCAGGTCCACCTGTCTGAGGGTCAGGTCTGCCTGTCTAGAAAAATTTGGTCAAAATTGGCTAAAACAGGCTAAAAAGGGGTTGGTTTAGAGGTCAGGTCCACCCCTCGAGGAAAGGTCTGCCCCTAAACAGGTCTAAACTTGAGTTTTGAAAAGATGACTAAGGCAAAGGACCTAAAACACAAGCATCAATTAAAAGGATATAACTGAACAAAAATTTACTGGTTTCGCACAAAGAAGACAGTTCTAGGATGAACATGGTTGCTAAGGAGTCCTCGATATACACCCGGTACGTGAGGCCCAAACTGTGAACACCAACCTGTTACAAGCGTGAGTTGGGAACCTTAGCGAGATACTAGAGGCTCAGACCAACTATTCACGTCATCTCGACACTTCGCCAATTACAACATGGTTGGATTGAGGTACAACTTTCGCTCTCCCTCCTTTATATACCCCGCTGGTATGCGTGGTTGGAATCGTCCCTTGGGGTGATGAAATCCCCAAGTAGGTCTCACTAAGAAAAGAAAAAGGGTGACTAAAAGGACTTGGTAAGCTACGATTTCTCATCACCCAGAATCACCAAATGGCGCAAGGGGATTAGATACGTCAAATAGCTTACTATCAAGCACAACACACAACATTAATTGACACCCCTAGTTAAACTATGTGGCTAACTTATACAAAACAACAAGTAGCAGTTGATAAATAACTAACCCTGTAAGGCAACTTGTTAGTGATTTTTGTCCTTGTTTCTTTCCAAATGTTGATTAGATGCTTGCACAAACTCAAACAGGACACATTAGGAGGTCAGAAATACTTAGAACAGCCAAAAAAAGTGTTGAAAACTGAAATTTCACCTTTTGAAAAAAGTTGTCCAGGTTAGGTCCACCTATCTATAGGTCAAGTCCGCCTGTCTAGAGGGCAAGTCCGTCTATCTGGCAGGTCAGGTCCACTTGTTTGAAGGTCAGGTATGCCCCTGAACAAGGTCGGGTCCGCCCCTAGAGGTCAAGTTCGCCTATTTGTCAGGTCAGGTTCGCCCCTTGAGGTCAGGTCTGCCCCTGGATGGTCAAGTCTGCCCCTCTGCAGGTCGGGTCCGCCTCTCTGCAACCTACACCTGCAAAAAGTGAAAAAAACAACAAACATGAAAGATACAGAACCATTTGTGGGTCCCACCAAGCGTGCCAGAAATGTGATCAGGTGAAAATGCAGTCCCAGAAATGAGCAGCAACACAAAATATGCAAGAAACCACCTAAACACCTATCACCTCAAGATTGGGCAAATGATTAGCTTAACAAAACAAAAGGGAACATTTTTCCTCGTTGAGTTGTTCTTTTGGTTGGCCCTTCGATCGTTGACACGATATATGCTCCTCTTGATGGCAAAATATGTATGATTGAGATGCAATATAGATGGAAAATAGGTGAAAATGGATGCAAGTGCCAGTATTTGGCTAAGTATGGCTCAAGAGAAAAATTTGCAAGAGTTTGGTTAGTACAATGATCTCCTTCCAAAATGAGAGAAAAGAGGGGGTATTTATAGAGAATTTTGGATTCTCTAGAGAAATGGATGGTTGAAATTAAACCAACATGGCCAAGATGTAGGGCTATGGTGATTTGAGGACTCACAAGCCCTCACATCTTGACATGTGGCATGTGAAGTGGCTTAAAAAAGATGATGTGGACATGACATGGAGGTACTACATAGTACCTTGGGATTTGGACAAGATCTCGTCATAGAGGAGGTCCTTGTCCACATGTGGGTGAGAGGACATGTGAGGAATTAAAAATTCCTCAAATATCCACATGGGAATGAGAGAAAGAATTTAAAATTCTTTGAAATGCATTAGGGGATTAAATGTGAATTAATAATTCACATGGGGAAAGGGGTGCCTTCTCCAAAAGGAGAAATCCTTTAATAAGGTTGACTTAGGACACATTCCATAAATGACATGGAGATTAAATTGACCTAATTAAGTGATTAAGGTTGTGCAAGTACATGATTAGAGAAATTAATGACATATTAGAGGCAAGTGGGAGATTATGGAGGATGTGACCCTAATGATGATTAGGGGTGTGCATATCCTAACCATAAATTAATTATGATTAGAAGAGGGTTACATGGTTAAGAGAGATTAGAGGCCAACTTGCAAAAGTTGGAGGATGTGACAATGAGAGAGAAAGTGAGGAATTATTTAAAATTAATTTAAATTTCAAGAGGTTATATGACTAAATTAAATAAAGTGGTATATTTATTTAATTTAGAGAGGAAAGAGGGTAAAAGTATTTATTAAATTAAAAACTTTAGGAATCTCATGTAAGACATGAAATATTAATTAAATGAATGATTTAATTAATACCGGCAAGGAGGATGAAGTAGATGAGTAAAGGGATGCATAAGGAGACATCTTTGACCATATGGAAGTGGTCAAATTTGGATGTCTACAATTACAAAAGGATTAAATGGAAAAATCATAATGAACTAAGATAAATGTCCAAATTATATAGATATGAAACTCTTATAGAAATCATAATCTCCCTAATATGATCAATACTAAAAATGAAGCCCACCCAAAAAATGGAACTTCTCTAGTTGTCAATATGTCCAAGTTATTGTTGGTGTAAATAGGTGTAACTAGTTAATTAGTGGGTCCTATTTACATTCTAAGTTTACTTAGGTCCTAGGAGGGAATCTTTCTAAATGGTGTTAGTTGTCATCTTATCATGGAATATAATGTTTGTGTCCTAAGCCATTTAATATTGTTGAGGTAGTTGTCTCATTGTATAGGATTAAGCCACATGCCAAGATCTTGTCTAATCCTATCTCACAACTTGCCTTTATAAGAAAGGGATCATATGTACATCATATATTCAATAAGGAAATCTTACATCCATAATCATAGCATGATCTTTCTATTTCTCTCTTGTGGAAGTAATTTTTGTCTTGCAGGTAATCCTGTGGTGTTAAGAGTTCACCATTAAATCCTACATGGTATCAAAGCTTCAGTGCTGCAAATTTCTTCTCATATTTGAGGGACCCATCTTGGCTTGCAGATTTTGGTGGGTGTGATTGGGGGTTTTAATGACCCCACAGTTGAATCCAAGGCGTTAGAGAAAGTTAGTTTTTCCTTTCGTTTCGTCAAATTTCATTATATTTTGTCAAATCTACAAGGGTTTCAAGTTGGGTGAAGGCTACTAGATCTTGGAGGTAGCTAAATTTTTAGGGAATTATGGGCCGAATTTGACCCTGTCATCATGTTTGAAAGGCCTAAAAACCTAAGGATCAACTATCAAATCATCAAAATCAAACATTTTTCCCAAGAGCATTAAGAGGAAATCTTTTAGTTCGTTGTCATTTTTCGTATGGTCATACGGATCCTACTTGATCATACTATACAACTTCATCAGATCTGAAGTAATTGACTTGTCATTAAGAATATTTTTTGGCATATTCTAGAGCTTTTTTCATTCTATGCCATTGTTTGCATATGGTACAAAGGGTCACATGATCGGTCATACTTCTTTGTTGAAGTGGTATGAAAGTCAAATTATTATTATTATTATTATTATTATTATTTTTGTTTAAATCACTATTGGTTTGGCTATACTACCCAATCAGAGGGTTAACTCCTTATCAGTTCCACCCAATAGTGGGGGGATAAGCCCCAGGCGACGAGGCTTTGGCCCGCCACCCCAACACCACCAGGTCACCTCCTATCCACTGCTCTATTAGTGGTGGGAGGGAAACAAGGATTTTTTTTAAACTGAGCATTGTTGATGTGGTCATATGGGTTCCCCAGGGCCCAAATTTTGGCCCCCTAGTGCCCAAATCGAGCAAGCTTTTTTCAAATTGACATAACTTTTCACCAGTGTCAGATTTTTGAAAATGAGATATTGTCGAAAAGTTGTCTCTATGTACTTTGTAGTGATGAAGGCAATTTTTCCAAATTCTACTATTTGGTTCCAATATTTTTGTTTGAAGTTAGATTTGGATTTTTGGCTCTCAAGCTCATAACTCTTTGCCATGATCTCTAATTTTTGTGATTCTTGCAATATTAAAAGGTATTGAGGATCTCTATCGATCCATCCATGCACTTTATTTTAGGTTCATCCCCAGGTATCTTTTATTCAAATTTATGCATATTCGCATTCTAGTTGATCACTTGGACATACTATCACTTGGGAAGGTGCAATTTTGATCCTTACACTTCATTTTAGTTATAGAATAATGTTCTATCTCTTGTTGCTTCATTCAGATTCTAATGTTGCTCCATATCAAGATTTTTCCAATGTTCCTTGGCATCGAGAAAATTGTTGCTTTATCATGATGGCAAATTTACTCTAATAATTGAGAGTTTCCAGTGTTTCTAGCATCAGAATCATTATGTCCTTTGTTGCTTGGATTAAGGTTCTAGTGTCACTCCACAAATGTGCTTCCAGTGTTTCTTTGCAATAGGTTATCTCATTGAGGGGGGTTGCATGGTCTCTCTTCTTCTCTCTTATGGGGGGTCTTTTTCATCACATGGGGTTTTGTCCTCATTTTTCATGGAGAGTATTATTGTATCTTTTCTCTCTTTTCGAGAGGATTTTTGTCCCACTAGGTTTTATCTTTTTTATTTGTTTTGTGAGAGATTTCATTTATACATGTGGGTACCTAAAATGGCCTCATAGTCGAGACCCATCCTTACATATTTGCATCATTTTCATAATAATATTCTACTACTTAAGTTGCACTTAAGTGGCGGTGTAGGTGTAAATAGGTAATTTACCTAACTAGTTAATTAGTGGGTCCTATTTACATGTTAAGTTTACTTAGGTCCTAGGAGGGAATATTTTTAGATGGTTTTAGTTGTCATCTTATCATGGAATTTAATGCTTGTGTTCTAAGCCATTTAATATTGTTAAGGTAGTTGTCTCATTGTACAGGATGAAGACACATGTCAAGATCCTGTCTAATCCTATCTCACAACTTATCTTTATTAGCAATGAATCATATGTACATCGCATATTCAATTTTTCAATCTTGCATCCATAATCATATCATGATATTCTTTCCATTTCTCTCTTGTGGAAGTTATTCTTGTTTGCAAGTGATCTTGGGGTGTTGGGAGTTCACCATTAAATCCTACAGTTATCAACTAGAGTAGAAAAAATCTAAAAATTGAATAAAATATGCTTGGGGCTAAATCTGGAAAAAATGTATTGATGAATGAAAGATTTCCTCAATACCTTTCCAATTCCACAAGAATCACAAAAATAAGATAAATAAGAAAAAAAGAGCTTGGAAGCCCAAAAGTCAATATGGACTTCAACCAACAATATTTGGTACCTATAACAAAATCTAGAAAAATAACCTTTAGGTCACTATGAAGTGTTCAAAAACATCTTTCCAACAACTATAATAAGTCAAAAATATGAAAAATTTAAATACCTATAAGAAAATATCTCCTTTAGTAATAGAAATGGGGCCACCCTTTGGCCTATGTGGCATAGTTGGTCTAAGTGGTGATTGGGTGACATAAATTGGTGGAGATACTGATGGCAAGTAGTAGAAAATAACATTGCCTAAGAAACAACAAAACAATGTTGGAGCACCATGCTCAATATTTAGGTGGTGAAAGGAGGTGGCAACCTTTTATGTCACCCACTAGGACTCAATCCTTTCGATTTTGACAACTTACCATAGAAAAACCCTTATGAGAAAAGGATAAAAACAACTACAAAGTGAAATAAATAATAATAATTTAAATTTTATCATACCTTCCAACAAGACAACTGACAATTATAAGTTTCTAACACATTACATAGATGATACAAATCATGTAGATTGACTATATGATGCTAGCAATTGTTAATAAGTTACAAAATATTTTCTTGATGCTTTTTGACAGGTTCATTAAGTCTATACAGTATAGATTCCATAATGTGTAAAAATTATATTTTGTAACTTTTCTTCAAACCCTCAAAAACAACAAACTTTTTTTGACTCCAGAATCTAGAGTATCATATATAAAAATAGGGTTTTTTGACCTTATAGACTTAATGGTGAGGTCCTTTTTGCTAATAAATGTACCCAACAAAAACTCCTACTTGAATCATTCTTAGATTTGAGAAGGGGTGTATAGAACTAAAGCTCTAATACCATATAAGAGTCATACAAAGATTCAAGCTCCTAGGATCACCTTAAAACTAGAAATAACCTTCCACAAGAGAGTAGCAAGAAATGTATTGCTTGATTATAGATGCAAATTGGATACAATGATCAAATGAATCAATGATACATAATTTACAATAGAGATCTTGCTTGTATAGGTAAGGTGAAGAGATAGGATATCACAAGATTACGACACGTGTCACAATCATATTGTTGGGATTAAGGTGTCTCAACCTTTGAGTCCTAACATTATTTATGGGATAAATATGTGCAATTATTGATATATCCTAAGTTACCAACTATAATAGTTGTCATAGCACTTTGTTGGACCCATCAAGAAGACATTTATCCTACATACAAGGTGTGAAGCTCAATGGGGTGCCACTTGTCACCTAGGCACTCATTTGAAGCATTGATATTTTTGCATACTTCATGGAGGTGTGCCATAGTGCCACTTGTCACTTGGGCGCTCATTTGGAGAGAGGTGTTTGCAAAATCTTCTTGGAGATGCACGGTGGTGACATGTGTCAAGGCATGTTGAGTTAACTATGGCATGTACCTATCTTTGAGGAAGTTGGCACCCATTTTGAAAATTCAAGATTGGATGTTGCTAATTACAATTGGAGTTGTGCAAGGATGAAGTTTCTATTTCTAGTTGAGTCAAAATTGGAATGTGGATGCCCAGATTTTTGACAGGTGCTTTTTTGCATGTGCATGTTGCATGCAATGCCTTTTCTTGTTGCATGTTCATGCATGGGAGTGGGTTTGAGGAAAATTCTATCATGGGCACTATAGACTCTATCTATACAAGTGTTTTTCTTGAGGAGTTATGTGAGAAGAGTTTTTCATGGGGGTTATGCTGCCGAAATTTAGCCAGAGATGGAACAAGATGTAAATCTTGAGTTGATGCAAGAAGTTGGGTCCACAAAAAGCTCAAAAAGTGGAAGTGTTTTTGCTATTTTTCAAAATTTGTCATACTTGGATTGAAAATTTGAGGCACTTACAAAATGAATCTTTAAAAAAGTCATTAATATGAAATTTAGCATTTTGAATCTAGTTTCCAAATATGTAATTTATTCAAATACCTAGATGAGAAATTGAATTTTGATAGGGATGTATGAAACCACTTTTTAAAAGTCATTTTTTTTACCATACTATGCACATGTACCGAACACCACTTTTTGACCCAAATAAAAGTATTTTGCTAATTCCTTTTTGGGAAAGATAGCTAACAACATGAAGATTGATGAGGATATTTTTTTATAATTTTTTTCTATTTTTTTTTAATTGAATTTGTATTGGCCTTAATTGTTGTTTTAAAAATCAACGTGTACAGACAACATAATTGGACCTAAACTAAACATTTTTTGAATATTTTTTTTCATTGTGTAGAGAATTGTTTGAAGATTGATGCCATATAATTTTTTTTACAAGAAAATTAACCCAAAAAAAGTTATTAAAAAACAAAAAAAGTTTGATATTTCAAGTTTATGGACTAGTTTGCTTAGAAATTAATTAAAAAATAACAAATATAATCCAATCTTTAAAAAAATTATATATTTGGAAACTAGACATCATGTTCTCTAATGGGTTTTAATTTCATAGATTGATTCTGAAAAAAAAGTCCATCAGCCATATTGCCAAAGTTGGACATTTCTCTTCAACCTGCCTTAGTTTTTTAGTTGCAGGTCAAAGGCTAAGGGTCAAGTTGCCAAGCCTTTCTTGAGCCTAAAATCGAGGCAGCATGTGGGTTGAGGATTCAAAATTTTAAAAACGTGTATGCATTACAAAACGCATACGCGTTCTTTATTTGCTTGATTATTTAAAAAACTAAATACTTTTTAGAAATGTGTACGCATTTTACGTTACAGAACATGTACACGTTTCTAAAAAGTATTTAATTTTTTAAATAAATTACTTGTACGTATTATAAAATGTGTACGCGTTATATAACGCGTGTGCATTTTTAGTGCGTACCTGAAGCATAACACATACACATTTTTTAGGCTCGGGTACCTGAAGCATAACGCATACATGTTTTTTTAATAACACACGTACGCGTTTCTTGCATGATTTTTTTTTTGTCGAAACTTCCCCCTTTTGTGGACACAACCTCTTGCTTTTACCCTCTCTTATAATGGCCTTAAGCCTGAAGAATGTATTGTAACTGCATTTGTTACCGAATAATATATTGTCTCTATGGTTTTTGAGTGTGGGCTTTTTTACCTTAAAGGGTTTTCCCCACGTAAATCTATGTTATTTCTCTTTTGTCTTATTCTTCTTGTTTTATTTTATGTGCCTGTAATGTTGTTG
Source organism: Sequoia sempervirens (assembly GCA_007258455.2). NCBI lineage: Eukaryota > Viridiplantae > Streptophyta > Pinopsida > Cupressales > Cupressaceae > Sequoia > Sequoia sempervirens. Next base: position 35,301 of record VDFB02327362.1, read on the forward strand.
AAACTAATTGATATGAAAAGATATGAAACTTAATTGCAACCTCTTTCCTTTAAGAATTAACAGTGAGAAAGTAATTATGTCATTTTCCACTTTTAGGCATAGTAGTATATATTTTTGAGGTTCCTAAATTGAATGAATGTAACCAAAGGCACATATTGATCCTAGATGGAGTTCTAGGATGCTCACTTTTCCCTTCAAATTGGTATAAAAAATCAGTTCCAAATTTGTGTGTGCTTGCATGTGCATGTATGTAAGTTGCATGTTCTTGTATGTGTGTTGCATGTACTTACATGTAACTTGCATGTGCTTGCATGGTGATGCATGTGGATTTTGGTGTTCTAGGTATTTCTTATGGTGATTCCTTAGCCTTGGAATCTTGAGGGAATCTAACTTGAAGGAATGGGCTGATTGTTAATCCTTTGGCAAGTGAAATACTTGCAGTTGCTTTAATTTTTGGAAATAGCAGGCACAAATAAGGATGGTTAAGACAGAAAGAAGTGGAGTTGATCACATTGAAATGATGTTGATATGGAGCTCCTGGTTAGATAGCTGAATAACCTTGATGCATGGGGTGTGGTTACACTTCATGGTTGTGTGTAGTAGAGTATTCATATTGGGTGTTTGAGATGACCCCCCAGTGATATGGAGATACTTGTGTTGATATGACCGTGGTGTGTTGTGCTTGTATTAAATTATTTTAGGACTTGATTCCAAATATAATATTTGCATGAATTTTACCCTCTATCCTCGATTGCATCATATAAATATTAATAGATCATAAATAATGCATACCTATCCCTCACCATACCACACTAAGTAGTATATATTAATTATTATGTGGGACACCTATGCATGCATGCATTTAGAATGTTACAACTATTGACATAAATGTTTCCAAATTAGAATCCATTCTTATCATAGGTCTTAATCTATAAGCTCAAAAGGAGCCTTGCTTTTATGATTTCATTTATGTTATGAATAATAGGAACTTTGGTTTATGCTTTCATAAGATAGCTCTTCTATTAAAATGAAGTAGTTTTGGGTTATGGTTTCATAAACTAGATCCAAATAGAATACAAATATATTTTGTATTGTAAATAAATTTTAACTTGGATATTTAGGGTTGGTTATGTAACTCACAAGGAAAAATAATGCTTCCTCACTAGATCTATGGTTTAAATGTTAATCAATTCAAACCTATATTTTAAGGAGTTAAGACTTGAGAGTGAAATAAAATTACTAAGAAGGAATGAAGAATTTATATAATTTCTAGTGTGATGCCAATTTTGAATTTATTGACTAACTGATGCACAATAGTAGAAGACTAGAATTTGACATCTAGATAAATGATAAAGAAAAAGGACTTACAACATATATTCTCCAAAAAAAATTCTATTACAATAATAATTCCTATAACTTAGTTTAGTCTTGGGTAGAATTTCGGCCATATAATCTAGTCTCATTGTTGTCTAGATTTATTTATTGTTGAGGCAACCTTCTATATTATGCTAATGTGTTTTGTAACTATTCACTAAGGATGCTCACTTAAAAGTATAGTAGGGCCTAGATTGTATAATATAGAAGACCACTAACTTCCTTAATAGTAGTTACACCCTATAATTGATGTACATCGATTGAAAACACATCAAGCAAAGATACAAATATTGATATAATTGATGCGACTGAGACTAAAATTAAGATTAATGTAGTTACACTTGAGTGCTCTAATTTGAATTACTAATACTAATTCATGTCCCTAATGACCTAAGAAATATCCTTAAATACATGTCCCTAATTGATTTTTGTTGATTTAAATTGTATGTGTAAAAATATATTTAGTCTTTTAGTTCTAAGGTTGAGTTTGTCATAAATATATGTTGATTTTAAATTGGTTGGTAAATAAAGTACATTCATTTCCCTCTTCATCTCTTGTTATATGCTCACTTTGGGCCTTATCATAAGTGTAACATCTTGATGCTTAATTTGGCCTATTTTACTAATAAATTGACCAAAACCTAAAACCTATCAACATTTGGTCTATACCAATACTAATGGTTGGGACCCATACTAGCTTGCATTTGTTACTCTACCTTAGACTAGAGTATAGGTGTATATTTGTTCATCAAATAGGACTACCATAATGGTCATGTCCACCAAATTTAAATCAACTTTCCCCCTTCCCTAGCTAACCCTTTTAGAGTATTTGACCATTTCTTATCAATTTTCATCCTATATTTTTTGAATTGAGCACCTAGATGTCATATTTAAGGACAAGTCCAAGGAAATTAGTCATAATTGAATAACCTTATTAACCACTATTTGCACCTCTTAGAGATCATTACAAATTTTTACATCAACATATTATACCATAGATATTATAGTTGGCACCATCTAGGTGTTTTGTATATTTTCTATTGCATGTATTTAATCTTGTACAATTGGCTATAGGGGTTTGATTGACACTAAGGAAGTCTATATGATTTCAATTGATAATAACAAGCTCCCTAAGATGCTTCTCAACACCACTAATTTCCAAGAGCAAATATCTTTGTAGGTGAACAATTTCAATGATCCACAACACTATAGGATGGGACCACCATTAGGAGGATAGTGTTGAAAAATGAGGTGTTTTCTTAGCTTAATACTTTGTAAAAATTTAATATTGTTGATCTAAGTAAGTATTTTCTTTGTTACATATATTCTTTGTGGGTGATTATCTTGATTAATCCATTTTACTATTGTAGAATGTAGAGAGAAGTTGATAGAAGAACTAGACATGATATTAGAAAGATCACACAAGATGTACCGTGGAGAAACCCTTTCGGGAAAAAACTCCACCAAGAATTATTCTATTATTCAATCTCTAAATTACAATAGCTCCAATTCTTGCTTGAGAATGCTTCTTCATCTTTACCAATCTTCTTCACACTTGCAATAACAATTATGAAAACTCTATTCAACTTGAATGAGATATAGAGACAATATGCAACCTTGTAATCTCCAAATGGTGATAATTAAAATGCACAAGCTCAAGCCCTTGAAAAGGTACGCCATATTCCTTCAAGTTGAGTTATTTTGTGAAGACTAAAGCTTACAACATGTGCTTCATGCATTTGGGCGTCCCAAACTGAAGCTACAACTTCTCCTTCACTTCGGTGATAATTCCAAAGCTCTTCCTCAAAGTTGGTGCCCTTAAGTAATCCTACTTAACTGAGCCTTCAAAAATATCTTATCATGCATTGGAGTTAATTCCAAGAAAGCAACTTGGGCACCCAAGTTGGCTCCAAGTGATTTCTAGTTAACTGAAACATTTACTCAACACCATTCATGTAAGAATGGTCATCCCCTGTTAACTGGAGGTAGTCCTTGTTATCTGTCATACAACTCAAGTTATTAGCCATGCATTCCAAGTTAACTGAAGCTAACTACATGCAACTCAAAATAACCAACATGCATGCAACATGCAACTAAAGATAACTGAACCATAACTGAACTAAACTGAACTGAATTGAACTGAACTGAACTAAACTAAACTAAACTAAACTTCAAACATGCAAACATCAAATCCTAACTCCTAGGATCTTTACATGCATTCAGAAGTGTTAACTATTACTCTGTATAGTTAACTGAACACAAGGTGAGTGTCACCTTACCATGTGGGTGTCCCATGTGTCCCTATTATTTAGGAACTCACTATGGACGCCCTCACATGCTTCTTACATTTAGAATTAATTACAAATGTCAATAATCATGATTATTTCATCAAATATTAATCTCATCTTAATCTTAGTGTTGTTGAACACATTCCAAGAATCTAGGAGATACATGAAATAATTAATGTTTAGGATTTGCAATTGAATGGCAACCTATTTCCAACATTCTCCCACTTGACATTATACATTAAAATTATTCTAAACAAGGAATAATAAATTTAAATCAAGTACATGACTCAAGGCCAATGGCCTTCTTGCACCATGAGAACTTATTTGTAGGAACTAGCTTCATAAGATAATATGCAACATTAATCAAAGTGTCAAATTTTTCAATTAATACTTTCCCACTCTCAACCATTTCTCACACAAAGTGATACTGAACATCTACATGTTTAGTTCGAGCATGGTACATAGGATTTTTGGCTAAACAAATAGCACTCTGACTATCACATTCAAGCCTAACTTGCTTGCAATTAAAACCAATACCTGACCCAAGCCTCTGTAACCAAACTGCCTCTTTAGAGGCATGTGTGGCATCCATGTACTCTACTCTCTACTTCTGTGGTGGACAAAGCAACTGTGGGTTGCCTCTTACTCATCCAACTAACCGCAGCTCCAAAAAAAGTGTACACATAACCACTTGTCGACCTTCGACTGTCCAGATCTCCTACCCAATCTGAATCAACAAACCCCTATATGTCCAATGATCTATTTATAATATCAATATTATTTGAACCATGATAAACTAAATAGTAATATGAAGTCCCTCGTAAATATCTAGATACCCTTTTAACATAAGTCCAATGTTCTTTACTAGGGTTAGACATAAACCTACTAAGAACTCCCACTGCTTGTGTTATATCTGGTCTCGTACAGACCATTGCATACATTAAACTACCAATTGCACCAGCATACGAAATTTTAGACATTTCCTCAAAATCAAAATCAGATTTAGGACTCATATCTAAACTTAACTTCGTGCCAACTGGTAAAGGAATATTAACTGGTTTACTGTCCTACATGTTAAATCTTTTCAAAATAGTATCAACATAATTACTCTGACTTAAGCAAAGATTTTTGTTACCTTTATCTCTACTGATCTCCATACTGAGGATATATTTTGCAGCCCCTAGATCTTTCATCTCAAATGTGCTTGAGAGTTGTGCTTTCAATTCTTTGATCATTACCTTGTTGTTACCAATAAACATGTCATCAACATACAAGATAATAATTAAAAGTTGATCATCAATAATTTTTATATAAACACAATGATCTTCCTCACTCCTAACAAAACCAATTTTTAATGCAAAAGCATCAAACTTTTGGTACCACATTCTGGGTGACTATTTCAATCCATATAAAGATCTTTTTAACCTACAAACCAATTCTTCTTTTCCTTTTACAACAAAACCTTCAGGTTGCTTCATATAAATCTCCTCATCAAGATTCCCATGTAAAAAAGCAGTTTTCACATCCATTTGCTCAATTTTAAAATCATAAGCAACAACAATAGATAAGAAGAATCTAATAGAAGTCAATTTAGCAACAAGAGAGAAGATTTTATTAAAGTCAACTCCCTCTCTCTGGGAGTAGCCCTTGGCTACTAATCTAGCCTTGTACCTTTCGAGATTACCATCTGAACCAATCTTCTTTTTAAAGATCCATTTACAACCAATGGCCCTTCTATCTTTGGGAAAACTCTCAAGATCCCATGTGTCACAAGTATCCAAAGATTCCATTTCCTCATGCATAGCTTGTGACCAAAGCTTGTTCTCGTCTGAGGACAAAGCTTCCCTGTAAGAACTAGGTTCATCATTAGTACTCATTAAAGCAAAAATATAATGGAAATTAGGTAGGCTATACCTATAAACGGGATTTTGTTGTCTTGTGGATCTCCTTAAAGGAGTTTCATCTGGTTCTTCAATATGCTCATCTTGAGCCTCTATTTCAGAAGAACTCTCTGAACTCTCTTCTTGTGATTCATCCACTTGTTCTTCAACATGTGCATCTTGTTGCTTCTCAGTATTTGTCTCAAAATGCACTGCTCGAGAAGCATCCTTTTCCTTTGGTTGTTCTTCTCCTGAATAAGCTCTAAATTCCTTGAAAATAACATCTCTAGATAAAGAAATTTTTCTTGTTAGTGGATTCCAAAGCTTGTATCCTTTTACATTTTCACCTTAACCTATGAAAATGCATTTTTGTGCTTTAGGATCCAATTTAGATTGCTTTTCTTGAGGCACATGAACAAAAGCCTCACAACCAAAGATCCTTAAATGTGCAACACTAGGTTTCTTACCTAACCACATCTCATAAGGATTTTTATCTTCAATAGATGAACTAGGGGATCTATTGATTAAATAACAAGAAGTACATACTGCTTCAGCCCATAAGGACTGTTCAAGCTTAGCACTACTTAACATACTCCTAGCTTTTTCCATTAAGGTTCGGTTCATCCTTTCTGCTACTCCATTTTGTTGAGGTGTATATGGAGTAGTTTTCTGTCTCACTATTCCTACATGCTTACAATAATCATCAAATTCCTTAGAACAATACTCACCAACATTATCTGATCTCAACACTTTTATCTTATGATTTGATTATTTCTAAACCAAAGCCTTAAATTCCTTAAACTTATTAAACACATCAGATTTGTTATGCATAAAATATATCCAAGTGTATCTTGAGACATCATCAATAAATGTGACATAGTATCTAGATTTTCCAATAGAGTCAATATCCACAGGACCCATTACATCTGAGTGAATAATCTCTAATAATCTTTCAGCTCTATTTGTACCACTAGGAAATTTAGATCTTGATTGCTTTCCAAACACATAGTGCTCACAAAAGTCATTGTTGCCAATATTATAATTAGGAATACTGTCAACCAAATTTTTATTAAGAATGGTCCTAAGACCTTTTTCACCTATATGGCCCAATCTATGGTGCCATAGCATACATGTATTTTTAGCTTCAGTTACATTTGATAAAATATTTACATTGGAGGTATTCAGCTTAAACAAAGTCTCAATCCAAGATCCTTTAGCAACCACCATATTCCCTTTAACCAATCTACAACCACCTTTGTCAAATGTCACATGCATTCCAAAATCATTAAACTTAGAGACAGAAAGTAGATTCCTTGCAAGTCCTGGAATATGTAAAACATCATTAAGGGTATTAATACTACCATCACTGAAACACAATTTTACCTCTCCTTTGCCAACAACTTTCGTTGTGTAGTTGTCTCCAAAGAAGACATCTCCTCCATCATATGCAGTATACTTAGAGGACCACTCCTTTCTAGGAGTCATATGATAGGAGCAACCTGAATCAAGAAGCCAAGAGTTATCAACAACAATATTAGAAGAAATGACTAATGCATCATTACTGTCATCGAATTTTTTTGTAGAAGCATTAGTACTCTTCTTCTTTCTCTTACAATCCTTTTTAATATGTCCAAGTTTTCCTCAATTCCAACACTTTACCTTACTCTTACTAGGGGTTTTTGACCGTCCTTTAGACTTACCCTTTCCTTTCTTGTCTGCTTTAGATTCCTTCTCTTTAGGCCTACCTCTTACAAACAAGGCATCTTGGGAGCCAGTTTTAGATTTCCTCCTCATCTCCTCTGATTGGAGAGTAGGAATGATGTTGTCCATCTTTGGATCTGCACCATTACCACTAATTGCAACTATTAGATTTTCCCAAGAATCTGGTAAAGAGCAAAGCAATAAAATGCACTTATCCTCATCCTCAAGCTTTACATCTACAGATGCTAACTGACTTGAGAATTAAATTGAAAGCATTTAAATGTTGTGCTACTGAATCACCATCTTTCATTTTCAATGAATATAATTGCCTTTTCAGATACAACTTATTTGTTAGACTCTTTGTTTGATAAATGTCTCCTATTCTTTTCCACAATTTATATGCACTGGTTTCCACTGAAACATTTAAAAGAACAACATCAACAAGACACAATCTAATTGTTCCTCTTTCCTTTTTATCTAACTTAGCCCAATCTTCATCTGACATAGTTGTAGGTGTCTTTGTCTCATTATTAACCGCTAACCATTGATCTCTTTCTTCAAGAAGATCTTCCATTTTTAATTTCCACATTTCATAGTTAGAACCATTGAACTTTTCAATATCTAACCTTGAATTCATTGTAACAAAAACTTAATTCCAAAATCAGCAAATTACTAAAATAATAAGAGCTCCCACTAAGCCAATAAATCCTTTAAACTTTAAGAGAATGGCATCCCATTACTCTACCCAACCTCAGCTCTGATACCAGATGTTGAAAAATGAGGTGTTTTCTTAGCTTAATACTCTGTAAAACTTTAATATTGTTGATCTAAGTAAGTCTTTTCTTTGTTACATATATTCTTTGTGGGTGATTATCTTGATTAATCCATTTTACTGTTGTAGAATGTAGAGAGAAGTTGATAGAAGAACTAGACAGGATATTAGAAAGATCACACAAGATGTACCGTGGAGAAACCCTTTCGGGAAAAAACTCCACTAAGAATTATTCTATTATTCAATCTCTGAATTACAATAGCTCCAATTCTTGCTTGAGAATGCTTCTTTTGTCTTTACCAATCTTCTTCACACCTGCAATAACAATTATGAAAACTCTATTCAACTTGAATGAGATATAGAGACAATATGCAACCTTGTAATCTCCAAATGGTGATAATTACAATGCACAAGCTCAAGCCCTTGAAAAGGTATGCCATATTCCTTCAAGTTGAGTTATTTTGTGAAGACTAAAGCTTACAACATGTGCTTCATGCATTTGGGCATCCCAAACTGAAGCTACAACTTCTCCTTCACTTTGGTGATAATTCCAAAGCTCTTCCTCAAAGTTGGCGCCCTTACATAATCCTACTTAACTGAGCTTTTAGAAATATCTTATCATGCATTGGAGTTCATTCCAAGAAAGCATCTTGGGCGCCCAAGTTGGCTCCAAGTGATTTCTAGTTAACTGAAACATTTACTCAACACCATTCATGCAAGAATGGTCATCCCCTGTTAACTGGAGGTAGTCCCTATTATCTGTCATACAACTCAAGTTATTATCCATGCATTCCAAGTTAACTAAAGCTAACTACATGCAACTCAAAATAACCAACATGCATGCAACATGCAATTGAAGATAACTGAACCATAACTAAACTAAACTAAACTAAACTAAACTGATTCTAAACTGAACTGAACTGAACTTCAAATATGCAAACATCAAATCCTAACTCTTAGGATCTTTACATGCATTCAGTGTTAACTGTTACTCCGTATAGTTAATTGAACACAAGGTGAGTGTCACCTTACCATGTGGGTGTCCCATGTGTCCCTATTATTTAGGAACTCACTATGGACACCCTCACATGCTTCTTACATTTAGAATTAATTACAAATGTCAATAATCATGATTATTTCATCAAATATTAATCTCATCTTAATCTTAGTGTTGTTGAACACATTCCAAGAATCTAGGAGATACATGAAATAATTAATGTTTAGGATTTGCAATTGAATGGCAACCTATTTCCAACAGACAGAACCATGCCACTTAGGATTTATCTACATGCATGATCCATCTAAACGTAGAATGAATTTTAGAGTCAAATCTATGCCAATACATACAAGAATGAATGTTATATTAAAAGATAGAATTTGATCATCACATACTATCTACAATGGAAATCTATCATTTAAAATGTATTATATTAAAAATAAAGTTGAAGACCCATAACCTTCTCATTTACTTTATCAATTATTAGTCTCATATTTTTTTATCTAGTTTAATCATGTTAACTAATTTATTGTTGAATTTAGACCCCAAATATTACTAAAAGGAAATAAAGCAACCCTACAAATATATCTAAATGTGTTGAACAAATAAAATAATCAATTAAGCATAAGCAACACTCTAGATGTTGAGAGCTTTAGAAGTATGATTAAATGACAAGTGTAAGATGATTGAGATAGCATCAAACATTTTTTGAAATGGAAACAACAAAGAATTAGGGTTAGATACCTTGAAACTAATGGGAAGTGAACTTCACCTATTGTAACATTGTAGTAGAAATTGACACTAAGAAATTGATACTAAGTTCTAGATTAGAGGTTAGTGACAACTAAAACCTAAGAACTCAGTGTCTAGGATGCAATTGTAACAATGATCCTATCTAGGAGTGCATTCTCACTCCAATTTTTGTGATTCTATCTTGAGAAATTGATCTTTAGTACTTATAACACATGTTCACATGGTGATACCTAACGAGAAATACTGACCTGGTGCTAAGAAATACTATGGGGCTTGCTATGCAAGGGTTGAGGTTAGGACTTCTTTTTTCCTTAGTCAAGCCCCAAGATTAAGTCAACTACTAAAAATAAAAGAGAATGTAGTTAAGTGTGGATGTAAACATAGAGGTCAATAGGTTGGACTTGTAAAATATTAGAGACAAATGTGTGAATACATTGTCTTTCTTTGTGTTAAATAAATGGTGTGTTAAAATGACATAGGGATGATCCCTTTAAATACACACCTTGCACATAATTCACATTTTTGCACATGCATGCCGACAAACAATGACTAAATTCAAAATAAATTAATTTCCAAATATAGACAATATACAATTTAAAACAAGAAAATAAAATCCTATACCCAATCCAATAAAAAAGATAAAACCACTCTTAAAATCTAATATACGATAGACAAACTAATAAGGACTAAATCAAACAAATTCTAAATAAATTCTAAATAAAATGTAATATAACAGATTATTAAATTAAATTTTAAATCAAATAAAATCATGAAATTTTCACAGCGCATAATGATCCAACTATGTAGGATTTGTGTACTTTGATGAGAAATCATGAAATTCGATTCACAACATTGCTAAACAAAACTCTACACAATCAATTCCGAAAATATTGATTAACTAAATTTTAAATTGCCAAATATACTAATATAATTAAATTATATTAAAAAATCAAAGTACACTTTAAAAAGTCAAAGGACAAAAAAAAAAAATTGCTAATTTTCTTCTCTATTTTACTTTTCCAACCCCCTCCCAAAAACTCAAATTATTAAGGGAGTTTTGTAATATATATACCACCGCAACAATGTGGTTTTGACTGGAACACAATAATTATACGTCGAATATATATCCAAAGGACAAATGAGAAGAAGGAAGAGTCGTAGCTTCACAACCCACCCCATAAAAGGGTTGGACAAAAGTATAAGGCCATGTGAAACTACGGGGGTGAAGGGTGGAACGGACAAAACCCCACAAACCTCGGCCCTCGGCTATGGCGCAGCGATATCTGGCGTGGGGCCCGGCGTTTTTGTCGTCGCACGGCCCGCGAAAGAATAAAAGCGTTTTGTGACCATAAGAAGCGGCGGTTGAGCGGGCGTTGAGGCCGACAAGTTCGCTGCCCTTTCCTCCATCCATTCCATTTCCATTTCCATGTCCTCTCCTTTGTTGTGTAGTGCAGTGCCCAGCAGAGACGTGCGTTTGGTTTGCCCCTTGTCGCGACGTGGAACCCTCCTTGACCAACCCCTTCCTTCTTACACCTCTTTCGATATATATGCATTTACATTCACCACATTTCCTATTATTGTACCCTTCTCTCACGTTTTCTGCGACTTCCCCATTATTTCTTCGACAGCCCAGAGCGGTGGGAGGGGATTCATCGGTGGTTTCTTATTGATCGATCAATTAATGGAAGAGCTCTTGTGCGGGTCGCGGAGGTCGGTGGGCGCCAAGGTGCGCAGGAGCGAAGGAGAAGAGGACGGGGTAACCAACAACGTGGACATACTGAACGAGATTTTCAAGCACTTGGACGCTGTGTCGCTCGGGAGGGCGGCCTGTGTGAGTAGCAAATGGCGGCGGGCGACGGATGAGGAGGCGCTGTGGGAGGTCATCTGTAATCGCCACTTGCCCCCCTCTGCCGCCGCCGCCTCTGCCTCTGGGCAGCTCAAGTCTGTGGTGGTGGCTCTCGGTGGGTTCAAGCGGTTCTATGTGAATTGCATCCATCTGCTCCTCTGTAAAAGTGAGACTGGTAACAAGACTGTTTCTAAAGGCTCGAGGAAGAAGTGGAGCAAGGACGAGTTTTATTTGTCTCTCTCGTTGTTTTCTATTGACTGTTATGAAAGAATCAGACCCAAAACTTCTTCCTTTGCGGGTTCTCTCTGCAAGCCCTCTTTCAATTCTGACGTCCGACGCCTGCTCGACGGGTGCAAAGGCAAATGCGCCGACCAGGTAGACAACAGCAGTAATAATCGTTAAAACTATTTGTAACTATAATTTCTTGTGACCCAATTCGATTACCGATGAACCCATTTGCGAGCCACATTTATTAGTCCGTTGGTCTCTTTCGTTGTGTATTATTTATACATTCGGTTTTACTGGTTCTGTATTACAAGGCTGTTTCTAAATATTCATCAAATTTGGTAAGATTGTTCCGACTCAAATGCTTTGATTGATTACCGTTTGCAAATCGAATTCATGCAACATGTTGTTTTCTTTTTGTTCTGTATTATAGGCACCCGGTGCTCTAATTTCTGTGATATCAATAAATCCTGCAAATGCTAAAGCTTGTTTTGTGCTCCAGATTCTGTAACATCAACGTTGCTTTGTAAAAGGCTACATTGTCTCTAGTTCTTTCCACGAACAAATTTTATAATTCCAAGGGTGAATGTCTTTTTAATACAAATTTTATATGTTTTTCTCTCCAGCTGCCATCGCATCTTGTTTACTGCAACGGCCGCCCTATCATCAGAGAATCAATCCATCGCTGAATAAACAAACCACCATCAGAGAATAAATCGTCGCTAATGAAAACTTTTTGCATCTGAGAATATCGAAAAAGCCCAATTCAATTCTGTTGTTTTCATTTGGAAGTAGACAAAAACTCTTTCCTGAATGTGAATCGAAAATGCCCAAACGCATTTGGTTTTACCCACCCATCTGTGCCCTAATAAATTTACCAACACACCCAACATTGTTTATTAAAAATATTTGCAGCCGTTTCCCGGTCAAATTAACAGAACAGATCATCGTCTGATTGTGTGACTTAACGAACGATCTGGTGCCAAAAGTTGTTCCCTTTTTTTAAGTTATTTTTAACCTAACTCGGCACCTAGTCCGTTAGTATATACTATTTTTTGAAACGTTATCGAAAATTCCAAAAAGCATAAATGGCGTACTTATTCACGCGTTTGATCCTAAATATATCAAAATGCATTAACTTCTCCACATTGCGTCGTTGTTGTACATTTATATATTTTGTAGTATTCATTCACACGCCTGACCCGACCTTACATGTACATATCTCTTGGATTCACACGCCTTACCTGATCTGACCTGACCCGACCGCCCAAAGCAGTGTATGATAGCTTTAGCAAGCGGCGTTGAGGCCCGAAAGTTGTCCCCACAAGTACAATAAGTTAGGTCCGATTCATTTTTCCATTACGTACCGAACGTAAACACGTCGGACATTGAGAAAAAATGATTCTTTGTTTTGAGCGTTGATTTTGGGTAGTTGGGAGTACTGGCTCTTGTCGGCATTATTTATGTACCGTGCCTTCTTTCTACTGGCCTTGCCTTTACTAATCATGTTTTGCCTGCCCGAGTTCCTTATCAGAACACCTGGTAAAAGATTCAACCCCCAATACTCAATACTTTTAGTTTATCAGATTCTTATGCCATCACGCGTGGGCTGTCCCGCCATTAACGAGGTCTTTAATGGAGCAGGTACACAAATCTCAGGTTCTCGTTACATAGAAATAACAAGAAAAGGACTGCTAGCCGGCACAGGTAGCGGAGTTGGCTGGGGCCGTGGGTTTGCTCCCCATTGGTCTCGGGTTCGACTCCGCTCCTGGGTTTACCCGGTTGGGACTGGCTTGCCGGCTGTTGGGTCCCCCCGCAGGGGACTAGTCTCGCCCCCGCTCGCCCTTGGTACCCAAGATACGGGCTGCTGGGTCGCTGGGCGGGGTCGCGGGGATACCCCTGTCGTTAACAAAAAAAAAAAAAAAACAAGAAAAGGACTGCTATGCTAGGCTCATGTTTTGTCTCTTAGGCTACCGATTCTACGCATGGTCCCTCTTTCACCACGCCATTCTGATGATTTCAGAAGTGTACCGCTGCATATTATATCATTTGTAAGTCCCCACTCTTAAAATATTAATGATAATAATGCAAACTTTGAGCTTATATACAAGAAGTAATTCGAGGAAAAAGTAGTAAGGAAAATTTTAGTTCATAATAAAGAAGCTAACGTAGATTCTATCATATGAACTTGCACAATCTTGTGGATCTTGATTAGAATGTTCGGTTATAGACATAAAATTTTCAGTCTATGATATTTAGTTTGTGTAAGTATTTCTTCATCAACATTTCAAATTGATCCATCGTCAGAATGAAAAACGCTATATCATAAGTGATTCTAAATGTAGATAGACAATTTCTGTAAGAAACTGTTATTCTACAATCTGTAGGGAGGCTAGTAGTTAAAATTGATCGAGTCTTCTGTAAAGACATTGTAACATTGTGTGCGAATCATTTTTCTTATTATAGAGTATGATTCGAAACGTTGATGTGATAATTTGCACACAATTTATCCAGAAATCTTGCTCACTAAAAATATATTTATTAAGATAGTAAGACTGATAAGTATATATATTTTCAATTTTGAAATTTTAAAGGATAATTTTTAGTTTATAGATTTTTTAAGGATTTCGTTTTTGCTTATTTAAATTCCACGCCTTAATCAGCGCTGCACCATCAAGTAGCTGGTAGTTGAGCTTTCCTCATTCGTTATCAGAATTTAATACATTGCATATTCTAATTTTGCAGTCTGGTTTCTATAATTTAAATAAGTCTTATACTGGTTTGTTTTTTTGCGGCGGGGGGAAAGCGGTAAAATGCAGGTGAAGTTGATCTGATTCAAATTTTAAAGATTTTATGTAATTAAACACCAGCCGTTAAGCTGATTCACAATGTGCATAATGTAGTTATGGTAACTAAGTATAAAGTGAGAAGCAAAAAAGTGGATTCTTTTCATCGACGTGTAAGAAAAAAGCTGTTTCAAAATAACAAGACAATATCATGGTTTTCATGTTTTAAGCCTTATCCGCACAGCAACTAGTATACAGTGAAGGAAAAAAGTAGATTCTTCTTTGAGTGAAGATACTATTGTGTGGGTGTGCTTTCAATGTGTACTGCACTCGACCATAATTATTTCAAAGCTCTGATATTTTTCTTTTAGGTAATCAAAAGAACGTAGCTTTTACTGTTCAGAAAGAGGCATAAATTTTTGGCCATTCTAAAGCTATTTAATAAATGTGTAATTAAAATAGTTTAGACAAGTTTTATGGACGAACTATTGTTATGTATTTAAATAATAATATTATTTTCACAGGTATGAACTGTATCTAGATTTGTCTTTTTGCAATTTTATCTTATTGTTTGGAATATTATTTGTAGATATAATTTTCACTGTTTACAATATTGTTATGATTTGTATCTAGATTTGTCTTTTTCGCATTTTTATCTTATTGTTTGGGATATTGGTATGAACTGTATTTAGATTTGTCTCTTTGCATTTTTATCTTATTGTTTGGGATCAAATTCTATGATCCGTCAGCAAAAGTCAGAAAGCAAAAGAAGAGAAATCACATTCTCAAAGATGGATTTCTCTTACCTTGTTGTTTGGGATCAAATTCTATGATCTGGCATTGAGAATTAGAAAGCAAAAGAAGAAAAATCACAATTCTCGATGATGAATTTCTTTTATCTTACATTTTGATTCTTCATGATGAATCATAAAGTTTGATTTAAAAGTTAGAAAAAAAAATACGAAATCAACTCCGGAAACAATTCATATTAATAATATTATTTATTGAAAGGATAACAAATTGAATTGAAACATATTATCCAGTCTAATTGTACACCTTATATTCAATTTAAATTAAAAAATAACTCTTTCAATAAATTGTAATTGTATATGAAGAGCACAAACATATACTGAGAGGGGGGGGGGAGGGAAGTGAATTAGTATATCAACAAACTTTTACCCTCTTAAACTTCTTATCAACTTCAAACTCTAACACAAATCAACTATGCAAGAATATCACAATATGAACAAGTTGACACCAAGATTTTACGTGGAAACCCTTGTGGGATAAGACCATGGTACAAATAATGTACTTTATGAATTATATATGCTTTTACAAATAATGCAGGCACCAACCTACTTGAATCAATTATGTAGTTTAGTAGGCACCAACTTACAAAGAGCACCAACCCTTATTTCTCATGTAGTAGGCACCAACCTACAAGGAGCAATCACCCCTAAAGCTGATTTAGTAGGCACCAACCTACGAGTACCAACCCCTACTTGCCAAGCACCAACCTAGCAAAGATAATAATTTGAAGAATAATGTTCCACCTTTAATGTTGCTTCTCCAACGAGTGATGGACAATTCCGCTCAAACACTCTTCCTCTTGAATTTATCATTCAAATCTGATCCAACATATGCACAATTTCTTTCTTCAAATCTGATCCAAACTATGCTTCACAATTCCCTCATGAAATCTGCAAATATACTCCTTTCCTTTTGCTACAATTCTTTTCTTGAATATGCTGTAAGTCAATCATAAACTTGCCACACAAAACTAATCACAAATCTGACTTTGAATGATGCAAGACCCTTTAACAAATCTGATTACAATCATTCACGAACTTCTCATAAATTTAATCTTCAAGATGCTCTCTAATATGTCTAGATCTATTCTTGAACACAAGAAAGATATTCAATTATCTTTCCTCTAAATCTGCACATCAAAACTACAATCCTATCTTTTCATGTTCTTCTTATTGAATCAGCTATAATTTCACCACACTCTGCTGTTCTGATTTTACTCAGTCATCCACACACACTCTTCAATATCTGCATAACTTTCTTTATATCTGCATGAACTCTTCTTTATATCTGTAGGTGTAGATATGATATTTCTTTAATCCTCACTCACAACTACACAGCACTCTCTTCTTCTTCAAATGATATACATTTTTCACACACAACACTTGTGTTTCTTTAGATATAGCAGTTATTCCACACGACCCTTTCAATTTCTTTCCACACAAAATGATTTTATATCTCCCAAGAGAGTCAATTCCTTAGAGACATCTCTTTTCAAAACATAACTCTTCATTAAAATTAAATCATACCTCTTCAAGGTTGATCGCTGCCCTTTCAATGTATTAACATCTTTCTTTTAGGTCTTATTCACTATTTTGTCCTTATGTGCTTTTTGTCTTATGTGGAATTGTCTTATCCGCTTTTTGTTTTATTCACAAAACAAAAAGATCGCAGCCTTCTATGGAAACGTTGCCTTTTTATTTATTTAGACTTTTGTCTTATTAGACTTTGTCTTCTAATGCCACCTTTTCATAAAGCAATATGAATCGATACCTTCTCATATTTAATTATTTAACAAGCAATTGTGCTTTAACAAATAAATCTGTTGTCTAATATAGAAGCGCTGCCTTTTAAAGACTTTCGTCTTTTACTTATTTTTATCTTTTTCTTATTTCGTCTTTTTCTGGTTTTTGTTTTTTTTCTGTGTTTTGTCTTTTCCTGTTGTTTATTTATTTTTAAATGCTTCTCTTTAATTTTTATTTTTGGTCTTTTTTTGCCATTTGACCTAGTCTCAGTTCTTTGCTGAAATTGAATCATTATTTGCTGAGATTGAATCACAGATAGAAATTGACCTTGTCTAAGTTCTCCAATGATTTCACCAAAGGCTGTGATTGGTGTAAACTGTTATGTCTACAACAATTGATCTGATTTCTGCTTTCCTTTTGGATCTGCATACTTATAAAAACTGTTCATGCTTTTCAAAAATCTCTCTTCTGATATAACTCTGATGCATTCTCTAAATAGTACCACATTCAGATCTGTTTTTCTATTGTATATATTCTTTCTTAAATCATGGCATAATTTCACTTTATGCTTGCCATTCGGATTCATGATTTTGGACTAGTTGTCACTTAGAAAGTGCAAAGTTCATGTATTTACCTTATGACTTTTCTTTCTTGTCAAGTATGCTGGTATGTATACACTTCTTATAATCTCTATTTAAGCTTGTTCAATGTCTTTATCCTTCATGATCTTTATCCTTCATGATATCAATGATAACCTCCAACTATCTCAACTTGAGCACCTTTGACATCAATGACAATATTTCCAACAATCTCCCCCTTTGTCATTGATGGCAACATATTCTTCCTCATCTCTTCTAACTCTCCCCCATTCTAGATCTCTCCCCCTTTGACATCAATGGCAAAGGGATTTCCAACCATGTCTTGCCTTTTTTATGTTCCATGGAGCTACAAGATATTGTGTATAGCTCCCCCTGAATGTATGCTCCCATCTACTCATACTCATCTTTCTCTAAATTTTCATTCCTTGACTTCTAAATTATTTTGCTTCTTCTACATGAAAACTTCTTCATTTTGACATCAATGCAATTTCCAACAATAGAAGCCAAATCATCATCCTTTTTAGATACCAATCTATAAGTAGATTTCTCTTCAACATTTTGAGATACTTCACCTTTCAATTATCTTCTCCAAGTGGCTGAAAGACAATGTTCAACTTAGCTCCCCCTAAATTCATGCTTCCTCTTTAGAAAAGACATATTGAATTTGCATTGGATTCTTCATTTCTTGTATCTATCTTCTTTCTCCAAACTTTTGTAAACTTTCTCTCCTTTTCCATGATGTCCTTCATATCTTGTAAAGGTGGTTCCACAAAACCAAACCTACAAAAAACGTGCTATGTGTCCAAAATTGTTACACTTGAAACACATAACGTCATGACCAAATGAGTTATAATTTCTCCTAGGGAAGCTTGAAGTATTTCTTGCTTGAATTGTGCAATTTATTGCTTTGTGGCCAAAATAATTGCATGAAAAGCAATATCCATTGAAAGAGTAAAACTGCCTAAAATTAAACTTTCTTTCATTATCCTTGAAACTTGTGACATTCTCATCAAAACTTGTACATTCCTCCAAGCTTTTAGTCAACTCCTTAGTTTTTAGTTTATGCTTGGTGACCTTCTTCTTTAATTCTTCATTTTTCTTGTATGCATAGTGAAGTTCTTCCTCAAGCTCTGTTTCTTCTTCTTCATTGCATTCTTCTTCTTCATCACATTTTTTATCAGCATCTTGTTCTTCAAATTCAGCCATGAACAATATTTCATCGTCATCATTGCTTTGACTGTCATCACTTTGTTCTTCTAAAGAGCTGCATTCTTTTTTTGAGTAAAAACTCTTTTTATGTTTTTGAGATCTTTTCTTTCCTTTTCTCTTGATGTAGATTTCTTTTTCACTTTCACTTGAGTTACTATCACTGTAAGGACATTTGGAAGCATAATGTCCAACTTCTCCACTATTGAAGCATTTAAAAGGGAATTTTCCTTTTCCTTTCTTGAGTTTTCCCATGAAGTAAGCTTCTGCTTCATCACTTGATTTCTCACTTTGTTCTTCATGCTTGCTCTTGCCCTTTTTAGATGCTTTAAATGAGACTTCCTTTTGTGGTGATCTTCCTTCAATCCTCATCTCATAGGCAACAAGGATCCCATGTAATTCATCTTTTGATAGCTTATCCAAGTTTGTTAATTCTTCCAATGCTGCAACTTTGGCCTCAAATTTTGTAGAAAGAGATCTTAGAATCTTGTCAACAATAAGAGCATCATCAATCTCTTCACCAAGTCCTCTCATGATGTTCACCGTTTCATCAACATGAAGAAAATATGAAGCAATATCTTCATCATCCTCCATCTTGAGAGTTTCTAACTTTCTTCTATGAGTTTGCAACTTTGCCTTCTTTACTTTTGCATCTCCTTCATAGATGTTTTGAAGCTTGACCCAAATCTCTTTTGCTGATTTGCACCTCATGACCTTTGTAAATTCAGAATCTGTTAGGCTGCAAAGAAGAGCATGCTTGGATTTTGCATTGTTCTCACTTCTCTTTTTCCCTGCTTGATCCATTGGAGGGGTAGCTGGAGGTGTATACCCATCAACAACAGATTGCCACACATCAAACCCAAGTGCATTCAAATATGCTTCCATCTTAATACTCCAAAATGCATAATTAGTCCCATCAAAGATGGGTGCTTTCACTGTGTTGTTATGATCTGCCATGAGTGCTCTTAAGGATCTCCTTCAAGCGGTTAGGCTTTCAAGAAGGACCTTGCTCTGATACCAATTGAAGAGCATAAAGATATACTGAGAGGGGGGGGGTGAATCAGTATATCAACAAACTTTTACCCTCTTAAACTTCTTATCAACTTCAAACTCTAACACAAATCAACTATGCAAGAATATCACAATATGAACAAGTTGACACCAAGATTTTACGTGGAAACCCTTGTGGGATAAGACCACGGTACAAATAATGTACTTTATGAATTATATATGCTTTTACAAAGAATGCAAGCACCAACCTACTTGAATCAATTATGTAGTTTAGTAGGCACCAACCTACAAAGAGCACCAACCCTTATTTCTCATTTAGTAGGCACCAACCTACAAGGAGCAATCACCCCTAAAGCTGATTTAGTAGGCACCAACCTACAAGGAGTACCAACCCCTACTTGCCAAGCACCAACCTAGCAAAGATAATAATTTGAAGAATAATGTTCCACCTTTAATGTTGCTTCTCCAACGAGTGATGGACAATTCCGCTCAAACACTCTTCCTCTTGAATTTATCATTCAAATCTGATCCAACATATGCACAATTTCTTTCTTCAAATCTGATCCAAACTATGCTTCACAATTCCCTCATGAAATCTGCAAATATACTCCTTTCCTTTTGCTACAATTCTTTTCTTGAATATGATGTAAGTCAATATAAACTTGCCACACAAAACTAATCACAAATCTGACTTTGAATGATGGAAGACCTTTTAACAAATCTGATTACAATCATTCATGAACTTCTCATAAATTTAATCTTCAAGATGCTCTCTAATATGTCTAGATCTATTCTTGAACACAAGAAATATATTCAATTATCTTTCCTCTAAATCTGCACATCAAAACTACAATCC
Organism: Sequoia sempervirens; assembly: GCA_007258455.2. Classification (NCBI taxonomy): domain Eukaryota; kingdom Viridiplantae; phylum Streptophyta; class Pinopsida; order Cupressales; family Cupressaceae; genus Sequoia; species Sequoia sempervirens. The sequence continues at coordinate 56,147 of VDFB02327362.1, forward strand.
TATCTTTTCATGTTCTTCTTATTGAATCAGCTATAATTTCACCACACTCTGTTGTTATGATTTTACTCAGTCATCCACACACACTCTTCAATATCTGTATAACTTTCTTTATATCTGCATGAACTCTTCTTTATATTTGTAGGTGTAGATATGATATTTCTTTAATCCTCACTCACAACTACACAGCACTCTCTTCTTCTTCAAATGATATACATTTTTCACACACAACACTTGTGTTTCTTTAGATATAGCAGTTATTCCACACGACCCTTTCAATTTCTTTCCACACAAAATAATTTTATATCTCCCAAGAGAGTCAATTCCTTAGAGACATCTCTTTTCAAAACATAACTCTTCATTAAAATTAAATCATACCTCTTCAAGGTTGATCGCTGCCCTTTCAATGTATTAACATCTTTCTTTTAGGTCTTATTCACTATTTTGTCCTTATGTGCTTTTTGTTCTTATGTGGAATTGTCTTATCCACTTTCTGTTTTATTCACAAAACAAAAAGATCGCAGCCTTCTATGGAAACGTTGCCTTTTTATTTATTTAGACTTTTGTCTTATTAGACTTTGTCTTCTAATGCCACCTTTTCATAAAGCAATATGAATCGATACCTTCTCATATTTAATTATTTAACAAGCAATTGTGCTTTAACAAATAAATCTGTTGTCTAACATATAGAAGCGCTGCTTTTTTAAAGACTTTCGTCTTTTACTTATTTTTGTCTTTTTCTTATTCTGTCTTTTTTGGTTTTTGTTTTTTTTTTTTTTTTTTCTGTTTTTGTCTTTTCCTGTTGTTTATTTATTTTTAAATGCTTCTCTTTAATTTTTATTTTTGTTCTTTTTTTTTTGCCATTTGACCTAGTCTGAGTTCTTTTCTGAAATTGAATCATTATTTGCTGAGATTGAATCACAGATAGAAATTGACCTTGTCTAAGTTCTCCAATGATTTCACCAAAGGTTATGATTGGTGTAAACTGTTATGTCTACAACAATTGATCTGATTTCTGCTTTCCTTTTGGATCTACATACTTATAAAAATTGTTCATGTTTTTCAAAACTCTCTCTTCTGATATAACTCTGATGCATTCTCTAAATAGTACAACATTCAGATTTGTTTTTCTATTGTATATATTCTTTCTTAAATCATGGCATAATTTCACTTTATGCTTGCCATTCGGATTCATGATTTTGGACTAGTTGTCACTTAGAAAGTGCAAAGTTCATGTATTTACCTTATGACTTTTCTTTCTTGTCAAGTATGCTGGTATGTATGCACTTCTTATAATCTCTATTTAAGCTTGTTCAATGTCTTTATCCTTCATGATCTTTATCCTTCATGATTTCAACAATAACCTCTAACTATCTCAACTTGAGCACCTTTGACATCAATGACAATATTTCCAACAGTATAGGTATAACAACCAACAAATAGGCTTTATGATTATATTGATTCATATAAATATATAAATTCAAACTAAATAATATTTTTATTATTATTATTTTTTTAAAGTCTTGCAAATTCTCCTAGTACTAGTCATTAATAGTAACGAGATCATATGTAAAAGATTTATTATACTTAATTTATATTTTTGAGTTATATATTCATTTACATATTTATATATAAATAATTATTTGTATACGTGTATATATGTGTATATATGCATATTGAATGTATATATATTTAAATGATTTATTTTGAATATGTTATATTATTTTTGTTTTTAGGAAAGAATCACAAATATGTTTTTAAAGGGTATTAGAATTTTTTTTTATTTATCAATTTTTTTTTGTTGTTTTTAGTAATATATTGATCTCACTCTCTACTTGGGGATAAAGAATAATAGTATATCCTACTTTGAGTTATGTGTTGATTTATCAAATTTTTATTGCTATTTGTATATGCATATTGAATGTTTATATATATTTAAATGATTTATTTTGAGTATGTTATGTTATATTTGTTTTTTAGGAAAGAATCACATGTTTTTTTAAGGGTATTAATTTATTTTTTTATTTATCATTTTTTTTGTTGTTTTTAGTAATATATTGATTTCACTCTCTACCATATTGGGGCTAAAGAATAATAATCTATCACACTTGAAACCACCTACGTAAGACCAAGAGTCACAACTTAGAAAATCACTTATTTAGAAACCACCTCCACGCTAGAAGCCAACTATGGAAGACCAAGAATCAACTTAAAATTCCATATTAGATGTCCCTTTGGGATTTGAACTTGGGTCTCCACAATGAGAATTCGATGTTTTAACCAATTAAGCTCAATCCCTTAGACAATATTTATCAATTTACATAAAAATAGTGTGTTTTAATCTTGAGATGGAAAAAAATTAGACTAGACTTATTGTATATGACTATCTGGACATGTGTGTGTGTGTGTGCCCCTTCAACATTCTATGCGATAGTTATTTTTGCAAGTTACATGCATCAATTTTACTACCCAAAATTTTCCACTTTGTGTCATATGTTTAGGAGTTGAATAAATTCATACAAGGTAAATAGCCATGATTAACTTTAAAAAATCTTCTTTTATTATGTAAGACCATGAATCAACTTAAAATTTCATATTAGATGTCCCTTTGGGATTTGAACTTGGGTCTCCACAATGAAAACTCAATGTTTTAACCAATTAAGCTCAATCCCTTGGACAATATTTATCATTGATACGTAAAAATAATGTGTTTTAATCTTGAGATAGAAAAAAATTATACTAAATTTATTGTATATGACTATTTTTCCATGTGTGTGTGTGTGCCCCTTCAACATTCTATGTAGTAGTTTTTTTTGCAAGTTACATGCATCCATTTTACTACCCAAATTTTTCCACTTCATGTCATATGTTTAGGAGTTGAATAAATTCATTCAAGGTAAATAGCCATAAGTTATATTATATTATATACTTGTAGGTACATTACAAAAATTTGACCTATATTTAAAACATTGAAATAAACAACAAAGTGTGTCAATAAATCTCAAAAATAGTATTGCACTTCATATCAATATCCTTGTTTTAATGGAAAAAATAATCAACTTGAATATATATATGCAAAGAGAAATATTTTATAGGAAAATATAGGCCTAACTTTTGGTAAAAATAAAAATATTCATCAAAAATTATTAAAATATCCATGCATTACATAGTATAATTAATGATATATGTTCTAGAAATCACAAAAAAATATTTTGTGTAGTTCAAGTTATGATTTTCATGAAAAGGTTACTCAATAAGAATAATAAAAATATAATGTACACTTTATTCAAAGTGAAGTTTGGAGTAGCATTGCAAGGTCTTCAACCTCATTTTGTATCCAATATCAAGCATTAGAGAAGGTTGATGATAGATGCCTATGGAGAATCATGAGGGATTCTAGGTGTTGGGAGATAAACAAGTTATACAACCAAGCCTAAGGACGTGTTTCCTAATTGATTCCATCTTTTATAATCATCCTATTTGCAGCCTACAAGAGGTATTTTCATATTTATGACTTGTTAAAGGGATTAGACATCTTCTTTAGTAAATCATTTTGCATTGTTCATGTTACATTCAAGGGTTTTATCCTAACATAATTGGATAGAATTGCCTTTACATTCTCAAAGATCTTAGTCTTATCTATACACTTAAGATTAAGATTACACACACATTTGCATGTTTCAGTTTTTTATTTATCATCAAAGGTTTAATTACCAACAAGGGGTTTGACTAAGGAAAACTCCTATCCACCAACAAACTACCAAAATTTTCTTGCAAGTTATAGGAAGATCTAGATCTAAAAACAAGAATTTCAAAGTGCAAAGGAGAAGAGAAAACTTGGAAGTTGGAGACCAAATTAAGAGATTTTTAGAAGGACTTAGTAGGACCCATTCACCTTTAGTGGCAAATGAGTCCCTGTTAGGGTTTGAAGGGCAACATATTCTACAGTCTACAAGCTTCTGTTTCAAGTCCAGAGCTCCCCGAACAAGCCTACTAGGACCCATTCACCTTTGGTGGCGAATGAGTCCCTGTCAGCAATTTAGGAAAGTCAAATTTGACCAGTTGCACAATTTTATTTCCTTCTTGTTCTACCAAAAAAGTTACAAATTCATACTATTTTGCATTGGATTTATGCATTTCAAGTGTTAGACCTAGAATTAGGGTTTGCATATTATTTGAACTCATTCTCCTCAAGTTGTGATTTAGCTCACCACCCCATCCTTGCATAAAGGAAAGATTGCAATATCCCTCAATCTTGACTTAATTCACCTTTTGGGTTGATAGTTATTTCAAGATTCTTGGATCCCATCTTTTGAATGAAACCCTAACTAGACAAAAGGGGGTTAGACTTTATAGCCTTCTCCCTTTTCTCAAAAAAAAATTTCTTCCAACCCAAATCACAAGCTTTCTTAAGAGTCACAAGGAAAGCCTAGGCCTCCATTTGATTATTAGTGCCAATCCTTGTAGAAATAGAAAAAATAAGTGAATCAAACCAATACTATCCAGTCCAACTCCACCTATTCCCACAACACTTGGGTTAGAGGTTGGTTTTGAAAAAATACAAAGAGGAGGAGACCATTTGCTTGCTTTTTTCACCTTATTGGAAGATTTGAGCGTAAGGGAAAAATGAATATATCTAATTAAATGACCCAAATCAAGTTGCCTCAAATTTGAATGTCATAGGGATTGAAGACTTCATCCATAGAAAATATAGCCACCAAAGTTTCTTTTAATGAGTATAAAATTGTCTTCCAAACATACTCAATAAGACTCTGATGACCATGGAAGATTCAATCATTTCATTTCAACTAAACGTGTTGAAGAATAAAGATATGACCTATATCCTAGGCCACCAAAAAACATAAGTGGATGTAGATTGAGAAGTAGCATGAAGAAGAGATTGGCTCCAAATATGCCACCATTGCCTCTAAAGACCCTTGAAAAAGGAGCATTGAAAGAAGAGATGGGTAGCACACTCCTCATTAACACCACATAGAACATATTTAAAAGGAACTTGGAATCATCTCTTTCTTATGTTGTCCTAGGTAAGACATTTATTTTGGAAAAGTAACTAAGAAATAAATTATATTTAGGCCAACAAGATTTATTCTAAATATTTTTTCACTAGGTGAAGTTCGTATTCTTAATATTTTCATGGTTTAAGATCTGATAACCATGAGAAACCTATAGTGTCGATAAAAGTAGTCCTTTTTCACACTTAATTTGGGAATACTTGAAATATAACTAACCTAGCTGTGTCTTGGAATAGTGTTGTAATTTGTTGTACACATTCACACCATTCTAGGGCCCTTATTTGATTAAAATGTACTTTAATTTGTCCTTTGCAAAAGTGTTGTAAAGTGTTGTAACACACTTTCATACTTTTATAGGGTTTATTTAATCAATGAAGCCTCATGGGCCCCATTTTAATAAAATGTACCTAACGTGTACCCTATGTATGGTGTTGTAAAGTGTTGTAACACACTTTCACATTTATCTAGGGCCCTCTTAATTAATTTTGGTTAATTGGAGTTAATTATCCCCTTTAATTCAAATTTAAGCCTTATTTGTGACACCTCCCGAAGATCTATCTTGACACCCATAATTCAAATTGCATAACATTTAATTGGGAAAATTCAAGGTCCTAGAAAATGGTGTCAGGACCCATTCGCCCTAGGTGGTGAATGGGTCCTCCCCCTATAGGACCCCCCTTTTTCATCATATTTCATGTGGGTTTTTAATGTTCTTTCATTCCCCGAAGGAATGGTCCTGGACAATAGTGCTAGGACCCATTCGCCCTAGGTCGAAAATGAGTCCTCTCTTAATGAGGACCTCCTTTTTGAATTTCATTCTGGTGGGATTTTAATTATATTCATTTCTAGATCTGGTGTTGGCTTTAATTGTTTGAATTCTAAGGTTAATTCTCCAATTATGTATAAATACAAAATTTTACATAATTTCACCTAGAAGGAGATTTCAAGCAAGCTAAGAGACAAAGAACTTTCATGAGATCAAGCATTCATAGTCAAGAAGCAAGCAAAAGTGAAGTTTGGAGCAGCATTGCAAGGTCTTCAAGCTCATTTTATATCCAATATCAAGCATTAGAGAAGGTTGATGATAGATGCCTATGGAGAATCATGAGGGATTCTAGGTGTTGGGAGATGCTCAAGTCATACAACCAAGCCTAAGGACTTGTTTCCTAATTGATTCCATCTTCTATAATCATCCTATTTGCAGCCTACAAGAGGTATTTTCATATTTATGACTTGTTAAAGGGATTAGACATCTTCTTTAGTAAGTCATTTTGCATTGTTCATGTTACATTCAAGGGTTTTATCCTAACACAATTGGATAGAATTTCCTTTACATTCTCATAGATCCTAGTCTTAGATACACTTAATATTAAGATTACACACACATTTGCATGTTTTAGTTTTTTTATTTATCATCAAAGGTTTAATTACCAACAAGGGGTTTGACTAAGGCAAACCCCTATCCACCAACAAACTACCAAATTTGTCTTGCAAGTTAAAGGAAAATCCAGATCTGAAAAAAGGAATTTCAAAGTGCAAAGGAGAAGAGAAGACATGGAAGTTGAAGACCAAATTCAGATATTTTTGGAAGGACCTAGCAAGACCCATTTGCCTTTAGTGGAAAATGAGTCCTTGTTAGGGTTTGAAGGGTAACATATTCTACAATCTACAAGCTTTTGTTTCAAGTCTAGAGCTTCTCGAACAAGCCTACCAGGACCCATTCTCCTTTTGTGGCGAATGAGTCCCTGCCAGTAATTCAGGAAAGTCAGATTTGACCAAGTGCACAATTTAATTTCCTTCTTTTTCTGCCAAAAAAGTTACAAATTCATACTATTTTGCATTGGATTTATGAATTTCAAGTGTTAGACCTAGAATTAGGGTTTGCTTATTATTTGAACTTATTCTCCTCAAGTTGTGATTTAGCTCACCACCCCATCCTTGCATAAAGGAAAGATTAAAAGATCCCTTAATCTTGAATTAATTCACCTTTTGGGTTGATAGTTATTTCAATATTCTTGGATCCCATCTTTTGAATGAAACCCTAACTAGAAAAAAGGGGGTTAGACTTTATAGCCTTCTCCCTTTTCTCAAAATTTGTTTTCTTCCAACCCAAATCACAAGCTTTCTTAATAGTCACAAGGAAATCCTATGCCTCCATTTGATTATTAGTGCCAATCCTTGTAGAAATAGAAAAACAAGTGAATCAAACCAATACTATCCAATCCAACTCCACCTATTCCCATTAAACTTGGGTTAGAGGTTGGTTTTGAAAAAATACAAAGAGGAGACCAATTGCTTGTTTTTTTTCACCTTATTAGAAAATTTGAGCCTAAGGGAAAAAGGAATATATCTAATTAAATGACCCAAATCAAGTTGCCTCAAATTTGAATATCATAGGGATTGAAGGGTTGATGCAAGAAGTTGGGTACACAAAAAGCTCAAAAAGTGGAAATGTTTTTACTGTTTTTCAGAATTTGTCACACTTGGACTGAAAAATTGAGGCACTTCCAAAATTAATCTTAAAAAAATTCAGTAATATAAAATTTAGCATTTTGAATCTAGTTTCCAAATATGTAAATTATTAAAATACCCAGTTTATAGAAATTACATTTTGATAAGGATCTATAAAAACCACTTTTTAAAAGTCCCTGTTTTTTTACCATACCAAGCAAGTGTACGGACAACACTTTTTGACCCAAATAAAATCATTTTGCTAATTCCTTTTAGGAAAAGAGACCTAACAACATGAAGTTTGGTCTGGATTTTTTTTAATAATTTTTGGTTGAATATTTTTTTTTTTATTAAATTTTTATTGGCCTTAATTGATGTTTTTTCAAATCAACGTGTACGGACAACATAATTGGACCTAAACAAAACATTTTTTGACTCTTTTTTTTTTCATTGTGTAGAGAATTGTCTGAAGTTTGGTCCCATATAATTTTTTTTACAAGAAAATTAACCAATAAAAAGTTATTAAAAAACCAAAAAAACCTAATATTTCAAATTTAAGGACTAGTTTGCTTAGAAATTAATTAAAAAATAGCAAACGTAATCCAATTTTAACAAAAATTATATATTTATAAAGTAGACATTGTGTTCTCTAATGGGTTTTAATTTTATAGACTCATTCAGAAAAAAAAGTCCATCATCTATGTTGTCAAAGTTGGACATTCTTCTTCAATTTTCCTTAGTTTTTTAGTTGCAGGTCAAAGGCTAAGGCTCGGATTGCCAAGCCTTTTCTGAGCCTAAAACTGAGGCAGCATGTGGGTTGGGAATTTTGAATTTAAAAAATGCATGTGTTCCTTACTTTCTTGATTATTTAAAAAAAATACTTTTTAGAAACGCGTACGCGTTCTAAAACGCGTAGGCGTTTTGAGTTCAAAACGCATATGCATTCTAAAATGCATACGCGTTTGGTTTAAGCAACGTCTGCAGCGTTCTACAAAAAGCGTGCGTTTCTAAGTGTTATTTTTAATAATTAGTACATGTGTTATAAAACACGGTAGCACTATCAATAGCAGTATCACGTTTACAGTAGATGCTATCTGGATTAGGATCAGTGCAGATCCCCTACGCGCCTCTGCGTTTTTTAATAACGCGTACGCGTTTTCTACGAGATTTTTTTTTTGGCCGAAACTTCCCCTCTTCGTGTACCCAACTTCTTGCTTTTACCTTGAAGACTTCATCCATAGAAAATATAGCCACCAAAGTTTCTTTTAATGAGTATAAAATGTTCTTCCAAACATACTCAATAAGACTTTGATGACCATGGAAGATTTAATTATTTCATTCCAACTAAATTTGTTGAAGAATAAAGATATGACCTATATCCCAGGCCACCAAAAAACATAAGTGGATTTAATAAGATACCCCAAACTAGCCCAAAAATTACATTGAGAAGTAGCATGAAGAAGAGATTGGTTCTAAATGTACCACCATTGCCTCTAAAGACCCTTGAAAAAGGAGCATTGAAAGAAGAGATGAGTAACACACTCCTCATTAACACCACAAAGAATATATTTAGAAGGAACTTGGAATCATCTTTTTCTTATGTTGTCCTAGGTAAGACATTTTTTTGACAAAGTAACTAGAGAAATAAATTATATTTAGGCCAACAAGATTTATTCTAAATATTTTTTCGCTAGGGGAAGTCCCTATTCTCAATATTTTCATGGTTTAAAATCTGATAACCATGAGAAACCAAATAAAATTCTTGATAATATCCCAAAAAATGTTGGAAATAGGATGCCATTTAATTGCAAATCCTAAACATTAATTATTCTATGTATCTCTTAGATTCTTGGAATGTGTTCAACAACACTAAGATTAGGATGAGATTAATATTTGATGAAATAATCATGATTATTGATATTTGTAATTAATTCTAAAT
>VDFB02327364.1:0-25061 GCA_007258455.2 Sequoia sempervirens
TCTATTTTCTATCTTCAACCATGTTCCACACAATATGTCTCCTTCCTACAATAATAACAAAGAGAAATGGAAGTAGAAAAAAAAAACTTATCTTTTTGCTTTAGGAGAGGGGACTAAAATCTTTCCTCCTTTCTTCTCCAAGCCAATCCATCTATAAATCACTATCTCCCCAAAAGGTCTCCTCCTCTCATCTTCTCATTCTTCCTACCATCTTCTATAAGTTCTCCCAAAAGGAGAAGTGGGTGACACCCTCACTCATCCTTCCTCTCCAAGATATATAGGAGTTTCAACTTGCAACCTTTGGGATGGGGAGGTGTGGAGTGTACCTACCTCCATCAATGAGATTCTCTTCTTTATTAAAGAGGGACATGCACTTGGACAACCCCTCCGTCTTTTCATCCCATCCTCTCTTCAAAACTCGTCACTTTCCATTATGAGGACTTTTTAGGGGTCCAATCATGTCCTTGGGGCACTATTATATGCCCACTTGACCCCTACCACTATGGTATAGACCCTAGGGGGTTTATTTTTGCATCCCAACCAAGGAAATTGACCAACAACCCTCTTTAAAAGCCCATTTAAAGACCCATCCGAATTCAAACTTGGATAATGGTTTCTAACCTTAACCCAACTTACATCTCACATGACACACAAATAAATACCCTCACAACCCCAAAATAGAGTATCCCTTTCATATCAACCCTCTCCACCTCAATGTTAACTTTATTTCTTTCTAAGCTCCAAAAAGGGGTTAAGTTTATAACCGCAAGATGTATTTCGATTTACCCATTAGTCTTCCTTTCTTGTACTAACACTGTTACCTTCCTGCACAATACCAATATGATCATAAGTAACAATTGTATATCACATAAATCTGTTATCCAAATATTCTAAACTTTAATCATATAATAATCCATTTAAATTTCAATTTGTATTCTATAGTATACGAGTGTATTCCACCTTCATGGTAGTGACAATAAAACATAATGTCAAAATATTGCCAAAAGATCAACTTAAGAAAAGCATATAACAAATTAGGTTTGTATTAGGCACATACGAGGTGGGCCTTACAACGTATGGATTTATTATGAACATCTAACTACCATTGCAAATGTGTTGAGCTGGTTGCAGGGACAGGTTCATTCCTCTAGGTGGAGGGGAAGTATCACTTAGGAGAAGTGATTAGTCGGATAACCCTTGATGATACCTATATGAGCTTACACACTCACTCATAGTAGAATGGTTGAGTCTAGACATAGTGTTGGGGAATTGGTAAGTGATCCTTAGCATGAGTGTTTGCATTAGTAAGGGTCTTGATTACTGTTGAATGAATGCTTAGATGATGTTTATATGTTTGGAGCTTATGAGTTCTTCCTTATGTACTATGCTTGATTGTATGGTGAGTGTTTGAGATATATGCCTATATGCATAAATGTGCACATGTTGATGTATGCGTATGTCAGATATAATGGGATGTCCATACGAGTATGTCTACATATGCATGATTATGCATATATGTATATAGATATGATGTTATAGGAGTGTGCATATATATATATATATACACACACACACACATATACACAAGAGCATTCATGCTTGAAATGAATGTATATATATGTGTGTGTTTGACTATCAGAGTGATGGTCTATATTTGATATATGGGTAAATAATAATGCACATATATATATATATATATATATATATATAAAATCATATATATATATAATCATTTTGAATATGGTATTATTGTGAATATATCACTTAGTCATAATCATTCTATTATTGAATGGATTATTGCTTTATTGCTTTAGATGATATGTATATATTATATATATATTATGTGAATGTTTACTCCTTTGTATTCATTTGTATATCGAATGCATACATACTTGTTTGATAAGGGATATATATATTAGTACATATATACATATACATATATATAAATATAGTGTTGATGCTATTTATTGATTTTTATATGTATATGTACACACGTAAGTATATATCTATTTTTACATGGTATAAAATATCTATTTATACTTGGTATTAAATAGAGGCCGAATGGTATGTAAATATGGTGTGCTGATGAGTATAAGGTGCTCCATATAATAGCACTAGAATTATCAAAGAAGCACATAGTTTTAAAGGTAGTTGTACCAAGTATAGTGTGTAGCTCTTAATGAATACAACTAGTGTATTATGTTATGTAAGAAAACTTCATTCTATAGCAATGCTAAGAGAATATACTGTGTATATCATTATGGAAATGCAAAGGTTACAACTACTGTGTTAAATAAATAAAGCATATAAAAAGTTATAAAGATATACTTTATACAAAAGGGCATGTGGAGTTAAGAATAAAAGCTAACACACAAAGATAATGAAGGCCGATTTGCATATGTTATGCAAATGTAAAGAATCCAGTATAAAGAGTCTTATAAGACTCAGTCAAATAGAATGGAGGCATAGTGTTACATGGTGGAGCGCATGAGTTAGGGGTGAGGGCACAACAAATTAAGGAGTAAGCCACAACAATTAAGTCAATATGGTGAATCTGACTTAGTCAATGCTTTATGATAGAATATCTTTGACTTAGTAAACTACAAACACTTGAGATGCCTTGTCATGGATTAAATATCCAACAAAAAATAAATACAAATGCATTAAGAGAGGATAAGCTACAACAGGATGATGAATTAGTCAAAGCTGAACTATGAGGCATAATGACTCACCATGGACTTAGTCGACTTGTGCAAAGTGTTACATTTGAAATATAGACTGATTCAAATGAGTTAAAGCCACACCAACTTATAGGGAAATGGTTGCTTGCTCGACGTCATGTTGAGAAGTCTTGTTTGTTGTAGAAGTTCAGTTTGAGAGAAATTTGAATGTCACCTTTTGGTCATGTGCTATTTGAAATAGTCATACATTGTTGTCAACTAAAGAGGTCAATTTGTGGAATTCATTGTTGAGTAAGCTATTGTTTATGTGCCACCTTTTTAGCTGAGTTGAGTGAGTTGATGCTGTTTTCAATTCACATGCCTTTTGTGTAGGCTAGAGAGTCTCCTTGTTGTTGTATAAATAGAGAAGCAATCTCTCTCTTTTGGGACACATTCCATACGTTTTTGCTCTGAATTCTATTGAATTATATTTTGCAGTTCTGACGTGTCTTATTCTGTAAGTTTATTTTGAGTATTGTGAGGGAGCTTTGAGTATTTAGAGTGAAGTGCATTATCAACTTAAGGGAAGGCGTTATAGAGGCATTGCTTGTGAGATCAAAGTAAAGCTAGTTGTTGTGTTGGAAAGCTGTGCTACAACTAGTCAATAGGATAAGCGAATTATAGGCATGAGGATAAATCTTCCTTTACTTGTCTTCGTTATGAAAGATTGATTTCTTGAGTGCTTTCATTGGTTTATTATGATTACTTGCATTAGTGAAAGATAGCATTAGTGAAAGATAGCATTTGATTTGAACGGTACATTGAAGTTGTTTATGCTGTTTGTGAAGTGTTTGTAATTACTCCATGATAGAAGGATTTGTTTGTCATAAGTATTATTATTATACTAGATATGATTAAACAAGGGTAGCTTAAGAGTTACTCATAGCTAGGTTATTTGATTATACTATATGTCTAGTGGGTTACTCTGGGGATAAGTACTTGAATACTCGTTGATACCTATAGGTTGGGAATATCTTACTAGGTTGGGTTGTACACTCAGTCTTGATTGGAATATATGAGGTTAGAGTAACCTATATAATCGGGTTAGTCATTGGTTGATGACTTTATCCTAAGATTAGGGTATATTGAGGTTGAGACTCACCTTTGTGATTTAGTAAATCACTTGAGCTTAGGAGAGACTATGTGTATGGAGGCGTAGGTGGGAATTACCTAGGGAGATAGAATTGCTACTTGATTAGTTGCAATACACTCTTAATACCAAGTTATAGTATTGATAAGAGTAGGCTCTTTGCTTAAACCCTTTTAATTAAGGAGAATACACTCTTGAATGGAATCATTTATTGATATTATTATTCTTCAATTGAGGTAACTCATTGTTAAGGTTATACTCTTAATGAGTATCACTTATTGTTGTGGTATATTACTGATTGGAGTCGATTATTTATGAATAATTAATCTATGAATATAAGAATCTTATATAGCTATACTCTAGATTATAAAGCTATAATTGGGACTAGATTGTCTTTTGTAGTGAATGGATTGTCTATGTAAAGTTTAACTTGTGGGCTAGGAAAGCTCTTATATTAAACCAAGGATGGAAATATCCATGAGATATCACAGTGTTTTTGAAAGGGAAATAGGTCATTTCTGAGGTTAGGGATTACTTAAAGAAGGAAATTACCTAAGCATAGTATATGAATGATCAAGATCCAAACCAAGCTATAGAAGTGTATGTGAATAAAATGACCTTCACTCGAAGTACTGAGTGAGAGCACTTTGGCCAAAGTAGTGTAAGTAGCCACTATTTACATTGTCAGTTCACCGCGATCCATTTATATGCATGCTAGTCCTAGATTGTGGGTTTACAAGTTCTAGTCATGTAGGAGACAACACTAAGCTCATATAAACTATTGATATGAGGTTTACCAACCAATCTCTTTGTCGAAGGGTAGGGCCATCTTGTCATATGTGACAAATGTGTGGGGACCACATTTGAGTCGTGGTTGGCAAAAGCACTTGAGTGATGCTTATCCTCATCATTTGGCAGTCGAGGTTTGCAGATGTTTGCACCCGTATCGGGGAAAATTGGAGTGTTTGCACCAACAAGTAAGGACATTCAAAATGTATGCATCAATGCGGTGACATCAGGACCAGTTTGTATATCAATTTCCAGATGAAGCTCAAAGAAGCTATGTACATGTCATGTACCCATTTATATGGAAGAATGTATTCATGAATGATATACTTGAGTTCATTCAGTGTGACATCTATGTTATGGAAAAATTTGTGATATTACAATGAAATGCAATTGGAGTTTGGAAATAGTGTTATTTTAGTTATCCATGTAATTTACATTATGGAAATAAATTTTTTTATTGCTTTGTTATGGCATCATGGTTTATTCACTTGAGGTGAAAACTTAGAAAATTTTACTGAGCAGAACATTGGGGTTGTTACACTCTCTTGGGATTTTGTGCTATTTCAAGAGCAAGAAATAACCATTGGATGAAAAGCTATCAGAGAATAATTAGTTGGCCTAGATCTATAAATTATTATCGATCATTCATATATAGAATGGAAGAGAATAGATGAGCTAATATCTATATTATTCTCATATGCAAAGAATGTATTTAGTGATAAAGATATATATGCTCAATTAAATGGGAAATCTTTTCAAAAAATACAAAGAAAGGATCTTTTGGTTAGATAAATGAGATTTACTAAATATTTTATTCAATCAAATTTAGAACCATAATGTATGGTTCTATGCTTATTACCAATTCTTCTACCCAACCTAAGGCTAATATTTCAATTAAATGAAGGTGGAGTTATTACTTCAAATATCAATGAATATTATTAAATAGTTATTCATTGAAATAATAGTTAGTCCAACAAGCTGTAGATGTGCTTCTTGATAACAATATAGGTGCACAATAGGAAAGAGATTGTCATGTCCCCTTTCCAAAAATATGACAGAAGGTTGGAGTGGACTCAAGGAAAGGTTAGGGATCACAAATTAGAGATACTGCCTAACCTATACCATGACAAAAGACTAGAGTGGACTCAAGAAAATGTTGAGGATGAGGGATCGAAGATACCGCTTAACCTATTCCACAATGCAAAACTGGAGTATCTACTCAAGGGATGTTGGGGATCAAGGATCAAAGGTACTGCTTAACCTATGCCAAAGTATAAGTGAATGCAAACATTAGAACTTTGAATTGGAAGTCTGTAAGGCCTTTAGGGTTGACTTGTTATGTAACATGTAAATTTCAAATTTGGGCCTTGGCACCAATTTATGATTAGGCCGACTAGTTTTATCTCTTGGGTTTCCAACATATAAAACTTGGAAAAACATTTTATTTTGGGGATCCATCTTATGCCAATTTATCTTCTAGAGCACTTTGTGTTCAAGTTTTTTCTATGGATGAAAACCCATAGGAGATCACAATTAATGGATGAAAACCGATAGGAGATCACAATTGATGGACGAAAACTCATTGGTTTATGCAATTAGAGGATGAAACCCCTTTAGTTCTTGAGGGAATTCTCATTCAAGGATTGCATTGGAGCTTTAAGATTTGTAAGAAAGTTCAATTATTTAGTGTGTGCATTGTTTGTTGTAGGTTGCAGTGTGGTAGTGAGGGTTGTGGAGAGATAGTTTCAAATTTTCATTGTTGCCAAGATGTGAGTCTAAGTATTATTGTTCAATATTTGTAATTGTTGTTGTTGTAATGATCGTTATGAAATTCCTTGCTAGAAATTAGATTAGAATCAATATAAACTATTGTTGGAACTTTCCTTTAGTTTGTGCAAGTTTATGTGTTGATTAACTAGTTTAATTTGTGATATTTGGGTGTAGTTTTTGATGAAGTCTATTATTTGTGTTTTAAATATGCTATTATCTTTGAAAATTTTGATTGAGGACATTACAAAGATAGTCACAACAGTCCTTATAAATTGTTCTCATATTTTATCCAAGGTAAATAAGGAATATTTTGTGAAAATTTATTGGGAAAATGGGTCAATATTCAAGTCATTTTGTTATTGTGTTCTCTCATTGTATCAACGTGGATCTCCCTAAGAAATCACAATAAAATTTTTCAAACATTTTTAATTTTTGATATGGTTGAACAATAGATTGCTCCCAATCTAAGAGTTGCTAAATTCTAAATTCAAGATAGGGGATCTATTATATGGAATGTGTACTTAAACAAATTATGAAAAGACATCCCCTATATCAACTTTTATGAGTCATTAGAAGACAAATTAGATTTAATAATGTTAATATTGAATGCAAAATTACTAGTAGTAGCCATATATGGAAGGATAATATCATAGTCAATGTTTCTACCATTGTTATTGTTGTTGTTGAGGTTGGATGTAGAGTACACATTTTTTAGTAACTAATATTTGAAAGAATTTACTTAAGTTCTATGTATTGGTAGGTGTTGCAAAAAATAATTGCAATTTCAATTTTAGCAACTACAAATCTATCATTTTTCCTAGTGAAGTGTAATTATTCCATAATTTATTTACTTTTGAAAAATTGAGTAGTTAAAGTCATAATTTAGTATTAAGAGTAGGCCATTGATGAAAGCTAGAAATTTAGCAATCAATTATGCAAGACCACTCTATTGTTATACAAAATGAGTTACATAGTTTATATGGTACTTGTTCTACTTCATGATGTTCACCTAGCTTTGAGGTTCTATGTATAAGAGCATAAAAATAAAATAAGTGTCATTAGGTCATATGGTACTTGTCTTTGATAAGATTCTTGAATTACTTATTAAGATAAAAAACATACTATTCCTTATAACTATAAATTATTTAATATCTTTAGTCATAAAGAAAGAGAGCAACCCTTTATTTTAATTCTAGTTTTCTAGAGCTATGAACTAAATTTAAAGCTGAGTTGGGCCTAAATCCCTATCTAGAAGGTTTTGAATCCAATCTTTACTTATTATATTCCATGTCCTAGTTCAATCACACATTCATGACCATATGTGCAACCTTGATGCCCAAATTTAAATCAAAATTAACCATGGCCCTAAGTTGACATAATCCCAAATAGTCATTATTTGATAACTCAAGTATGAAATATTCAAATTTGCACACAATTTTCATATAACAAGACAAGGACCTAGTTCATTTAGACATCATGAGAGTATTTGGTATCATTCACTCTAGAGCAATTACAAATCATTATCTAACCATAGAGAGCATACCATCAACATCTATATTCACAAGAATAGAATTAAGCATTTGTATTTTATTTGGCATGTTTACAAATTTGTTATAAATTGTTGAATTGATCAAGTTGCTTGACTAAGGTGTAAGGTGGGAAGCTAGTTAACTTCCCTTGGTATCACAAGTTCAAATTGTACCTTCTAGCACCACCTTGTCCTTCTAGGAAAACACATTTTTTAAAAGATCAAATATCAAATTTAAGGCCCACAAATACAAGAGTAGGGGCCATGGTTATAGGATTGAACTTCAACAAGAACAATCACTTTTATAATTTGTCAAAGTGTGATCAATGTAGATTTTTTAGTCAATCACTAAGACAAATTATAAAATGCGATCTACATTATAATACACAAACCATTCAAATAACTAAGAGAGAAATTGTCCCCCTCCTCAATTTAAAATTTATTATAAACATGTTTCAATATTATATATAAGCTTGTTAGAGCATAATGTTCTTAAGAGATCTACCTTTGTCCCATTTATAAAAACAACTCTAATATAAAATATAGTTGCCTTATAATAAATAAACACCTAAAATGGAATTATAAAAACTCTATTTATATATAATTAACAATTTAATTCCTAATATTTATTAAATTATTATTTATAGGTTTGAGAAGGTGTGGAATACTACCCTACAAGAATTTCTCATCCTCTCCCTATATTTAAAGGGAGTCCCCTTTAAGGCATTTATTATTATTGAAGGAGATTTAGAAATTCATAAATTATGACCCTGTATAAGAGGATCTTTGAAGGCCACTAGAAAGGTAGGAGAAGAGATTTATGCCAAGGTTCATTTGCCTAATTTTATAGACATCTTTGGAAGTTCTCTAATATATTTGATATATTTGTGGGATTTTTTACCTTATACTTAAATCTTATGTTGATTTTACATTTCTAGTTTTGTGCTCATGGTTAATTATTAATTATTATAATTCATTTGTATCTATTAATATATATATTTATTTTATTTTATATGTCAATAATAACTAACTCATCTAAGATATTTAAATCTTAATATGGTATAGAGTCACTTAAAGAGTTAATGTATCTATAAAAAAATGTGAAAATTAACAATCAAAATTAAGATTTTTTCTAAACATATAATTTTAAAATTTTAGAAACTGAATGTATTTATATCAATATTATACAAAATAAATGTACAATAAATTGGACATATAATTTTTATACATTTCAAATAAAACAAAGTATTAAGATGAAAAAATATTTATATTTTTTTTCAATCATCTACATCTTTCAAAATATATCCATCCTTCATGTTTAATAGGAATAGTTGATTTTTTTAAGCTCAACCAAAAATTAGATTATAGGTCCAATCCTACTCTTGTTCTACACTCTTATAAAATTTAAATTATTGTATTTGATGAACTTATTAAAAAATACTTATTTTAAAATCTAAATAAGTAAATTAATTATAATAATCATAAATAATTATTTTAATAATATATAATAAAACAATACCCACAGTTGGATCCAAATCAATGTATCTTTAAAATCTTTAATTTATGTACCAAATTTGAAACAAAAATTAAAAAAAAACATATTTTTTGGAAACTTTTTCATAATAATCAAGCATTTGATTTGGAAACAAATAAAAAACACATTAGCATTTTTTAAATAGAAGAATAAAGATTATTAGTTTTAATGGTGAAAAGAGTTGCAACCCTCATGGGCCATTATTTCTTGTGCCTCCCTCTAAACAAAATTAATCATATAAAACTATTTTTTATATCACTTTTGTAAGATTTATCTATGGAGATAGCCACCCAAGGTCTAGAGGTCTAATGAAAAGCATGAAGAACCCAAAAGATCAATATGACAAGAATAGATTATGTTCCTAACAAACAATGCAAATATAAAGTATGAAAAATGTATGAGAGACCCTTGGTTATATAGACCATGGTAAGGCATAGGACAACATAATATTATGATAGGTGACTTAATCTTATGATATGATACATAAGTGAACGTGCCCTAAAAATTCCTTTAGTAGACTTACATGATAAAATATGAAAAAGACACAATAGTGGAACTAGTTAGGGAAATAACCCTATTCATGCCAACACCCCCTCTTAAGTGTAACTTAGAGGAAAAATAAAACATGTAGAGGTAGGTCTCAACTACAAGGTTTGATAAGGTAACCATGTACAAATGAATCTCACAAATAAATAAATAGAGAAAATTGAGTGAGATAAAAATCCTCCCCAAAAGAGAGAAAAAGACGACAAATACTTTCTAGAAGATGAAAAGTATAAAACTCCATGTGAGGAAAAAATACCCCATAAAAGAGAATGAAGAGATAAGGTCAAGTGACCCTCCTAAAGAAATGTTGCAGTCCCAAGAAAGCTCTCAAGTGATGATACCTACTCTCAATGAAGGGTTTGGTGAAGATATACACAACTTGCTCTACTTTAACACAATACCACAAATCAATGACCTACTCTTGAATAAACTCCTTGATGTAGTACATGTGGATCTCAATGTGTTTGGTTCGTTGATGATGAAGTGGGCTCTTAGCAATTTGGATGACACTCTGGTTGTCACAAAATATGATAGATGGTCATACAATGGTGAAACCAAACTTAGAATATTTTGAATCCAAAAAGCCTTAGTAGCAACATTAATAGCTCCTTGATACTTAGCCTTAGTCGAAGAAAGAACAATAACATGTTGCTTCTTACTCTACTAGAAAATGAGGCATGAACCAAGATGAAAAATATAACCAAATGTGGACTTAAAACCATTAAGATCACTAGCTCAATCAAAATTTGTATATCTAGCTATAGACACTGAAAATTGAACACATTTGGTCAATTTATCCCTATTTCAACTATTATCCCCTATCCCTTCATCCTAATCTATTTCCTCTATTTTCCTTAGTCCTATACTAAGGTAAATAATTTAATTTAATTATTTATCTACATCTATCCTAGCTTACCCCTTCTATCCCATAAATTAAATAAATAAATCCTATTTATTTTTTTAATCCCTCTCACATGTCACATCCTCCATATTCTCTCACTTACACTAATCCTAATCCTAATCCCTCACCTAATCTCCCACTAAGCATGTGTACACACTTAATCCTTGATTAAGTGGGTCAACCCCCATCACATCAAGCACATGGGCTTGGTACCATGCCACATGGGTCTTGTCCCATCATAGTACCCTTATCCCTCTCAACTCATCTCATTGTGCCACTTGACACAATCTCATGAGTTGAAAGATCACCTCTCATCTCAACGCTTGATCTCAAGATCAAATCCTAGCCCTCCATCCATTTTCCTCCAATCCTATTTATCCAACCTTAAGCCATTTTATCTCTCTCTCATTTTCACTTGGAGCATCGTTATGCTGTCAAAATTTTGTGAGCACACATCCAAATCAAACATCTTGGGAAGATCTACACAACATGAGGCTTGACAGTCGATTCTATAAATTATTCAAATGATTTATGGATTTGATTGTGTATATTTTTTTGCATCAACATTTCAGATTACACTCTGTGATCCATCATCAGGATGAAACAAGAGAGCAAAAGGAGAAAATAGATGGTTGCAGACCAAGATCAACATTAATAGACTAGTGAAGGGAGGGAAGGTTGCACACGGGCCAAGAAGACAAGACAATTAGATTATAAAAATTAAAATGAAAAAAAGAGATTACCAAATTAATAAAAAACAAAATAAAAAATAGAAAGAGGGAAAACCAATAAAAACAAAAAAAAAGATGAAAAAGACTTAAAAAGGGAAGCACAAATATAAATAACAACAAGAAAAGAACCATCAAAGTAACAAAAACAACCAAGAAAAAAGGACTTCTAACAGGGGAGAGAAAAATTATAAAAATTTATATAAAAGAAGAATAAAGAAAAACAAGAAAATAAGAAATCATAAAAGACAAAAAGACTAAGAACAAAAAAATAAACCAACTAAGATGAAAGAAACACAAGACAAAATCTTAAAACACCATAAAAATTAAAAATAAGAAATAATAAAATAAAATATGAGAAAAGAAAATATAAAAGAAATGTAAAATGCAAAATAATGCAAAAGAAACTCATCTTGAATGAAAGAAACCTAAAGGAAAAAATGAAAAAAGAACTAAAACAAAATTGAAAATTGAAAAAATAAAATAAATTAAAGAGAGATAAATATAAATAGATCTAAGTAAAAATTGAAAGAAAAATAGCAAGAGATGAAAGAGAAAGAATTTTTTAAAAAGGAAAACAATAAAATTAAAAAGACCATATATATATATATATATATATGGAAAATAATAAGCATAAGAGTAAGAAATAAAAGAGAGAAAAAAAATATAAAAAGAAAGAGATATAAATATAAAAGACTAAAAGAAAAAATAAGTAAAAGAGAAAGAAATTTCAAAAAGAAAGGATAAAAATATAAAAGATTAGATATATAAATATAACTAAGATAAAAATAAAGAAAGATAAATAATCAAAAGGTAGAAATTTACAAAAAAGAAAACATAAATATGTAAAAGACTATATATAATTTCAAAAAGGGAAATATAAAAAGAATATATATATACATATATACACACACATACATATATATATGTACATGTACATATACATATACATATATACACACACACATACATATATACATATAGATAATATATATATATATATATATATATATATAAACACAAAAGGTAAAAATTAAGACAAAAAACATAAATAATAAAGAAAAGACCAAAACATAATTAAAAAAACAAGGGAGAAAATAATTAAGAAAGGAAATTAAGAATTAATACAATAAAGAGATTTTTTTGAAAAAAAGAACTAAAGAGTTACAATAAAAAAAGAGGAAAACAATAAATAAAGAACAATAAAGGCAAAAATTGAAAAAATGCAAGGAGGGAGAGGCAAAAAAACTAACAAAAGGGAAGGGTAAAAAATGGATCAAAACTAAAGGCATCAAAACAAGATTATAAAGGGGGGGAGGAAAAAGGAAAAAGAGGAAGAGAAGAAACAAAAGACACATGAAGGAAAGAAAGAACAAATCCCACAAGTGACAAAAAGAACTGCTCAAAAAGGCTAAACCCGATCCAAGGTCACCAGAGCACTAGGAAAGAGGGCAGGATGACAAAACAGAAGGGAAGGGGAATGAGACGGAGGGGGGAGGGGGCAACATTGAACTATCTAGAAGAAGAGGGATGGTGGGATCTTAGGTTAGATAACAAAGGATGCCAAGATCGACTCAACCTCCACCCCTCATCATGGTTAAGGTTTGAGGGGTGATTATTGATTTCAATGGCTTCTTTGAGTTTCCTTTTAAAGAAATTATCCTCTTTGAACAAGATTTCAATGTCTTCCAGACAAATGTGGTGTTTGGTAGACGAGGAGTGGTTGGCCACTCCTTGTCTACCAACCTCCCATTCTGATGAAGAAGGTGGCGACCCCTCCTCGTCACCAAACACCACATTTGTGGAGACAGCAGGTATTGTTCAAGAGGATAGTGTTTTTTTTAAAGAAATAAAGAGCCATTAGTCAGCAATCGCCTCAGGCCTTAGCGGGTGAGGGGTGGAGTTCAGTCAATCTTGGCGTCGCACCGGTATCTGACAGATCACCGTCCTTCTTCCTGGTGGATACGATCGACCCCTCCCCCCTCCCTGAATCATTGCGCCCTTCCTTCCGTTTAAGCAGTTTGCCCTCTTTCTAATGCTCTGTGAACTGCTGGTCGGGACTGTGCCTGGCGGTTCTGTCGCAGCAGGCTCTTCTTTCTTTCCTTCCCGTGGCACGTTTTCCTTTCGCCCGCCCGCGATCTGGTTTTGATCGTACGACCCTTCCCTTCGACCAGTTTTTTCGCCTCCCCTCCGCGCCTTTCGGTGCGCGCTGTGCTTTGTTATTGTTTCCTCTTCGTTTATTATGATTATTCGGATTCTTTCAATGCCGCTTTATTGTTCCTTCTTTTCAGGTTTGATTCTAATTTATTTATTTTAAATATTTTGAATGCTTATTTTTGTATTAATTCTTCTTTTCCTTTCTCAATTATTTCCTCCCTTGTTTCTTTAATTAAGTTTTGGTCTTTTCTTTATTATTTATATATTTTTTGTCTTAATTTTTACCTTTTGAATTTATATATATATATTTTATACTTCTCTTTTTGAAATTATATATACTCTTTTACATATTTATTCTTTTTTGTCTAAATTTCTACCTTTTGATTATTTATCTTTCTTTATTTTTATCTTAGTTATATTTATATATCTAATCTTTTATATTTTTATCCTTTCTTTTTTAAATTTCTTTCTCTTTTATTTTTTCTTTTAGTCTTTTATATTTATATCTCTTTCTTTTTATATTTTTCTCTCTTTTATTTCTTACTCTTATGCTTATTATTTTCCATATATATATATGGTCTTTAATTTTATTGTTTGCCTAGCAATTCTTTCTCTTTCATCTCTATTTTCTTTCAATTGCAAATCTATTGTATCCTCTTTAATTGTTTTATTTTCAGTACAATTTTAATTTTAATTGCGGGGAATCGGGTAGCACAACCCCTATATTTGCGGTGCTCCTAGTAAACTTTAACGTGACCCATTAGCACTTTGGCGCTACGCCCTCGATTGCCGCGAAATTGGGGGAGACTGAACCTGCGTGACCAACCTCTGTAGCAGGGAAGGTTAGCCAGGCTGGGGCCCAACCCCTCAATTTTTTAATTTTGGTTTTTAGTTTTTTCATTTTTTTTCTTTTCGATTTCTTCATTCAAGGTGAGTTTCCTTTTGCATTCTTTTGTGCATTTTGGCATTTCTTTTTATATATTATTTTCTTTCTCATGTTGTTATTTATTAGTTCTCTTATTTTTAATTTTTTATGGTGGTTTTGGATTTTGTCTTGTGTTTCTTTCATCTTAGTTGGTTTATTTCCTTGTTCTTAGTCTTTTTGTCTTTTATGATTTCTTGTTTTCTTGTTTTATATAAATTTTTACAATCTTTCTCTCTCCTATTAGAAGTCCTTTTTTCCTGGTTGTTTTTGTTACTTTGATGGTTCTTTTCTTGTTGTTATTTATATTTGTGCTTCCTTTTTAAGTATTTTTCATCTTTTTCTTTTGTTTTTATTGGTTTTCCCTCTTTCTCTTTTTTATTTTGGTTTTTATTAATTTGGTAATCTTCTTTTTTCATTTTAATTTTTATAATATAATTGTCTTGTCTTCTTGGCCCGTGTGCAACCTTCTCTCCCTTCATTGGTCTATTAATGTTGATCTTGGTTTGCAACCATCTATTTTCTCCTTTTGCTCTCTTGTTTCATCTTGATGATGGATCACAAAGTGTGATTCGAAACATTGATGCAAAAAACCCTACACAATCAAATCCAGAAATCATTTGAATAATTTACAATATGGATTGTGGAAATTTGATATCATTTATTTGATTCTATGTTGGTTTGAGATTTCTTAACCTAATCTTGAGTGTTTGTTTGGTTTTATTGCAATTTCTATTCAATTTAGGAATAAGTTTCATGCACACACCAAGTCTAGTCATATACTTGGTGCATAGTGAACCCCATGTTAATGAGTGCCCTATCTATAATACACAATGTGTTTGGATACTTTCCAATGAAGCTCATGTGGTTCCTACATAAAGCATGAAATCATGCCACCCGCAAAATAAATGTCAAGGTGTGTGAGAATTAATTAAATGAGGCTCCCAACAAGCTAACAATACAAAGTAGCATCAACTAGTGGAGTAGAACATTTCACATCAAGCTTGACTCTAGACAAAAAATGAGTTAGTGTAGGATTACAATCAACCATGCAAAATTGAGCTAGTAGACCAAGAGCATACTTGATAAAGATTGATCTTGAAAGAGGACTAATCAATCTCAATGCCAAGAAATTAGTGCAAAGGACCCAAGTTAGTATAGAAAATGTGTTGTGCAAAGAAGATTTAACTTTACTAATGATGGATGATGAACTCCCTATAATGATTAAGTAATCAACATAAAGAACAAGATGCGAATGAGATTCATCATGCCATAAAATATAGACATTTGAATTTGAGTGGCATCTAGAGAATACAAATAAGAGAAGAAAGGAGTCCATCTTAGCGTACCAAGCCCGAGGGTCTTATTTGAGGCCATAGATAAAATTGCTCAACCTGCAAACCAATGAATAATCTTGAACAAATCTTGGTGGCTACTCTATGAGAATCTCATCTTGAAGATCCCCATGAAGAAATACACTCTTCACATGTATTTGATGTCCATCCCATCCATGAGATACAACAATAACACTTGAGTCAAGCGAATGGAGTTGATCTTAGCAATAAGGCAAGGATCTTTGTGTAGTCAATAGTAGGACCCTATGAGAAACCTGTAGTCATAAGTTATGCTTTGAACTTGTTCATAGGCCAGTCCATTATAAATTTGGCTCAATAAATCCACTTACACTGAACCATTTTTCTTTCCTTAGGAAGAGGGACAAGATCCTATGCATGGTTCCTCATCAAGGAATTATACTCTTCCTCCATCACTATATTCCATCCAACAATTCTTGATGATTTATCAAATGCTTGTGGATCAATAGAAAAGGAAATACATACATGTGGATAATGTTGATGATGTGACCAAGTCCTATGAGTGTTTGAAGGATCCCCAACAAATGTGGCTAATGACTATAAAGTATATTGAGCCCATCGAGGCAATGAAGAAGATCAAGATGAAGGACAAGCATCCTCAACCTTAGAATGTGAACCCTATAGAGGTGTAAACCATTTAGTTTGAGGTGAGGTATACTTCTTTGAGTCACTATCATCTAAGTCTAATGTGGATGAAAAATAAGGAGGATGAGAAGCCAAGCTAAGAGAGATTTCCTTGAAGTGAACACTCCTCTCAATGAAAAGTTCATGTGTCTCTAGATCTAAGAGTCGATGTCCCTTGACACCATCAAGATATCCAACAAAGATGTAAGGCCTTATTTGAGGTTCCAAAGCCTTGTGTTTCTCTAAAGTAATATGTGCCCAAGCAAGGGGAGCCAAAAACTCAAATTCCACACAACTAATTTCCTTCCACACCAAGCTTCAAAAGGAGTCATGTATTTTAATGTTTTCTGGTGAACTCAATTATGAATTTGTGTAGCACAATTAATGGCTTCAAACCAATATTCTGGAGCAAGAGAATGCACATGAAACATACAATTATCCATTTCCTTTAGGGTCCCATTCTTCCTTTCAACAACACCATTCTACTATTATGTGTATATAAATGAATGTTGAAGAATAATCCCTTCAAGATTGTAGAATTACTCAAGGCAATGGTTCACATATTCCTGACCATTATTAGTGCACAAAATCTTGACATACTTTCTAAATTGCTTCTCAACACGAGCCTAAAAAACTTGAAACTTATCAAAGACTTCATTCTTTTGGTGAAGAAAGTAGACCCAAGCATATCTAGAATAGTCATTAATGAAGGTGAGTATATAAAGGTCCTTACTATAAGACACCATTGGAAAGGGAATTGCTAGATCACATGAACCAATTGAAAGACTTCTAAAGCCCTCCAAGACTTCCCTTTATCAAACTTCTCCTTTAGATGCTTTCCCATAGCATAACTTGAACACATACCATCTAAAAAATTTGATGTAAGGGAGTATTGTGACCGTGTCCTATGAACTAAGTTGTCAAAGATAGTGGTAGTTAAAATGGCCAAATTTCTCATGTCATAGCTTACTCACCAAGTCTAAATGAGTGAGTAAAGCTATATAAGGAGATTGTGGCACAAAGTGGGATAATGCATATAACTGAGACTCATGGTTAACCTTCCCAACAATACCCAAGGAATCATCCTCAATATCTTTAATCACCACTAAATAAGGACAAAACTCAACTTTCTTACCATTCTCAAGATGAGTGATTTGGTAAAATAAAAGAAGGTTGGCACACAAGCCAAGAACAAAAATAACATTCTCAAATGATCCATAATTCATGTCAAATGAACCTTTTCCTATAAATTCCACCTAAGTATCATCAAATGTATGAATGTGTGGCACCATACAAGGCTCAAATAAAGAAAACTATTCTTGATCATAACCCATATGATGTGTAGAACTACACAAGGACCTAATGAATATTTTTTTCTCGATTGTAACCTATATGATGTGTAGAACCTAAGGAAGAATCCATTGTTGTGGAGATTATACCACTACAACAAGTGGATATCTTTTCCCTTTTCTTGATTTTAAATAACATGAAAGGGATGCTTCCCATGTGTAGGAAGATGGAAAATTGATGTGATTCTTCTTAACAATGTTTGTTAACTCATCAATTTTCTTAGCATGACAACAATTCTCTTCAATATGACCAACTTTCTTGTAGTATGAAAAAGTTGATGTTTCCTTCTTCTATAAATTCTATTTCTTGGAAAATGATGAAGAGTCTCCTTATGAAGGAGAAGATAATTGTGCTCTACCTTTTTGTGGTTTTAATATTGATTGCTTTTATTTCTTATTAGACCCTTTGTCATTATTTGGATGAATTTCCACCAAAGCTTGTGACTTGGATGGATTGAGAATATCCTTGGAGATTAATTTTTCTTATTCAATCATCAACATCACTATGAATGAATCAAATATTGACATAGTATAGGAATTTTCCATAGTCAACCGATTAGTCTAATAAATAGAAACAAATGCTACATATTTTGAAGGAAGATTGCTTAACAAATTGAAGAACAACTATGTATTCTTCTTGTTAGTACCATATTATTTGAGTTGTGCTCTCAATTCATTATCTTTAGTTACATAGTCTTGGATATTTTCAAAAAAATTGGATCAAGAATATTGAGATCACTATCAATTTGATATCTTCTATCCTCATCAATTCAACCATATAATTTAGCAAGTTTATGCCAAGCCTCCTTAGGTGGTTTACACTTATTTGTTAGAATTGTGAAAAACACACCACATGATCAAACAATGAACAAATACACCTTCCACACAAGAGATCTGCAAACAAAAAATTGCAATATTCCTCAACAAGAAAAAGATACAGAATGCAAGACTATCAAAATGATATGAAAGCTCGAGAGAGCATAAGAGAGATAATACAATGAGGGTTGAGTGCTATATAGGAGAAACCCTAAATGATCAAGGGATTAGATCATGATAAGTGTCAACATCTCATGCAATGAGACAAAATGATCTAATAATTTAGCTCACTTCAGTTAACATAGAAAAGCACTTAGTTAACTTAATAAAGAACTCCTAAGTTTAGCTTAAGTGCATGAGAATAAATTAGACTAATAATTAATTAAAGGTTAATTAATTATTAGCTAATGCATGATTACTCTAACACTCCCCTTAAGATGAACTTAGGGAGTAGCTAAAAAACCTAAAAAGAATGCATGATGGGTCTCAGAAAACAAGGCTTGGTGAGGTACCCATGTACAAACACAAGATATCTCAAATCTAGAGAAAAGGAGAAAACCACTGTGGGATAAAATTCCTCTCCAAAAGAGAGAAAGGAGAATGAAGGATTGAAGAAGCCTCCAAATCAAGATGAAGGAATGAGAAGCCTCAAACCAAAACAATGCCCCAAAAAAGAGGAACATGTAGAACATCACTGAAGCACGAAGAAGCTGTAGAATGCTATTGAAAAATGACTGATATAGTGCTAAAATGAATAACCTAGATAAAAATGGGAATGCAAGAGTGTCCATATGGTAAATAATCCATCTCACTAAAATGCATGTAACTAGCTACTGATGTACGTTGCTTATATAAGTACATAAGAACAAGAACTAGATACATAGATCACTCCAATGCAAAACCAAGGAAGCATTAGCACCAACAATAGAAAGCCCCCATAATGCTAAAAAGGGAGAGCCATGATAGGTACACTAAAAGTGTGTGAAACCAAGAAGTACATGTAAGAGAAACAACCTTCAAATAAAAGGGTGTGCAAACTAAGGCACACATGCATGAGGAAAGAATCACTAGGATTCACTACTATTGTGGAAGGAACACTCACTTGACAAAGGTATGATGGAAAACTAAAGGAAAACATCAACCCCCACATGACACTTTATATGATAGTGCAAGTACAAATAGGCACAATAGGATGTGCAAAATCCCCAAAAAGTATACACCAGAATGACACTTTATCTCAGTGTGTCTACAAAAGATAATGTGCATACAAAATATGTTGATAATGCCCAAATATAACAGAATCCTAGAAATACATATAGAACAACCAAAAACGAGTCATCCCATGTAAACAAATTTTTTTCTTGGAGTTAAAACTGCCAAGTAATTCACTAGAGTGCAAAAACACCAAAAATTGAATAAAATATACCTAAAGAGAAACTTAGAAAAAATACATGGATAGATGTGAAGAGCTCTAAAAGACCATCCCAACACTGCTAGAATCAAGAAAAACAAAGAAACAGGTCAAAAGTTATAAGCTCGGGACTAAAAACAACACCTCTTACTTCAATAGGCTGTAGAATGCACCAACAACAAAATTAGGTGATGAGACCCACACCATTAGAAATTTGACGGAACTAGCTTTTTGACGATATCTTATTTTCCAAAAGATGATATTATCATGCCTGAAAATTTTCATCAAAAAACCCATTTTTTTTTTTTTTACATTAGCAATCTAACACTTACACATCATGCCACCATTGCACAACATGACTTCCAAAGCCTATCACTATCTAATAAGATTACTTTTGAATGAGAGACAATACAAGGTTTAATTAGCAACATGCTCTTGTTGGTTGACTCCTTTAGTCAAGTTTTATGGAGGATAAACTTCATATTACAACCAATTTGACTTAAATATTTAGTTTGGACAAATTAGTTTACTTGAAGAATTAGTGGACTCTAACGTAGTTATTGTGACATTCAGTTGGGGGGGGGGAAGTGACTAAAGGACCTCAATAACCAAGATACTTAGATGTAACCAATTTATTCATTTTTGAGTGCAACTTGTTATTTTTAACTAAATATATCAGATGCACTTGTTATTTTTAATTAAATATATTTGGTCTAGTGTTAGCCGAGATAACATTTATTAATTGAACAATTTAAGTTTTGCATATAGGGCGTTGCATAATAATTTAGTTAGATAAAATAATTATTCTAGGTTAGGTTCCTACCCAAACAAGTATTGACAATTTGATTTGATATGTTTGGCTAGAGAATACTAAATCATATGATTAATAAAATTCTATGTATTAACTATTTCACAAAAATCATTACTTTATGCATGATATATGCAAACTAACTCAGTAATGAGTCCAAATATTGAATAAGATAATTAATTTAAATTCAACAAAGCTATTATAATTAAAAAGGTTGAAAAATATGCAACTAACGATCTTTTTTTTTAATGATATATTTTTTTTTGACTGTTACATTAATAATGATGCTCACATTAGTATTAACCTCTCTCTTGACAATTACAATGCTAACATCTTACTACTTCTCTTTACATTAATATATTAATATCTCCTTAATATTAATAATGCTAAAACCCAAATGAAAAGATCTCTTACCTATATACTTAATTTATTTATTTCACTATCTACTAATTTTTTTTTATATCTATATTTAAATACGTATGAAATTTAATTATATCATACTATAAATAATGAGTAACTTTAATTACTAGTATATATATTAAATTTATTTGCTTATCCAAAGAGATAACATAAATAACAAGAGCTGTAGGCAGCGAAGTTCCTGCCAAAAAGTTATAGAATAGTTATGTTTTAATTAGTTGTGTTTAATAAATTCAAAATTGTTTGGGAAGACTATAATAGGCATGAGAGGGAAATTGTAATGGTAAATGCAAGTTTTACTCCATGGTGTATGAGAAAGTGCACAAGAATGCCTAGAATGAATCCATTATTAATAAAAGAATTTAGAGTGAGAAAGCTAGTAGCATGTTGGATCTATCCTAAAAAAACCCTCATCATGGTTGAAATTACTCTCATAAATCCTCACATTTTTTCCAATTATGTGCTTCCTAAAATTGTGAAGTATGATTTTTTTTCATTTATCTTCTATTATGAATTGAAGAAAGATAGGGGGTATCACTATAATATTATTTAAAATTAGGGGGAAAACTTATAAGTCGATGTCAATTTTTATAATTGGAGACAAAAATGATTTTTTTACCTTTGATTGAAATCACCCCATTGGTTTTCATCCAAAGGGTAGAATAAGGCAATTTCTCTTACAAAAAGGTCAACCTCTTGTACAAAATGATAAGAAAACCTTCTAATTATAACTATAATTTATATGGGTTGTGTGATGATAATTTTATGCAAAATATCAAGGATAATGGTTTCTTGATTATGGATAATGAATCAAACAACACTAAAGGTTGGCATAACCTTATCAAATATTTGCAAAGAAAATTCAAAAATTAAAATTAAAGTAACAAAACACTCACATGATTTATAAATTGAAACAC
The DNA here is from genome assembly GCA_007258455.2 of Sequoia sempervirens. NCBI lineage: Eukaryota > Viridiplantae > Streptophyta > Pinopsida > Cupressales > Cupressaceae > Sequoia > Sequoia sempervirens. The sequence goes on from VDFB02327364.1 coordinate 22,404, forward strand.
ATTAAAAACTCTCCTAAAATATTTGCATAGATTCAAGAATAACCCAATTTGAACCATGCTTACCCCACATAGTCTTCAAGGGGCCTATAATCTTATGAAAGATTTACCAAAAAAAAAAAACATAAAAAAAATAGATAGCATGATTTAACAGATTGAAATGAATTAAAAAAATTCTCATAGACTAACTAAAGAGCTCGAGCATAACCCAGGTTTACAAGTCATAAGATTAAAATTAAAACACTTTAGATAGCATGATTTAACAGATCAAAATTAGGGTTAGGTTTCACATTAAGGTTATTATTAGGATTAAGGTTAGGGTTATAATTAGATATAGAATTAGGGTTAGGGTTATAGTTCAAATTAAGGTTTACTTTATGATTAGAGATATAATTAGAATTAAGGTTATTATTAGGATTAAGGTTAGGGTTATAATTAGATATAGAATTAGGGTTAGGGTTATAGTTTAGATTAAGGCGGTTTCATGTCAGGGTTATAATTAGGGTCAGGGTTATAATTAGACGTAAGCTTTATTATATAATTATAAATACATTAATTTAGATATTTCTTTTGAATTAGAATTAGGGTTAGGTTTCACGTCAAGGTTATAATTAGGGTCAGGGTTATAATTAGACGTAAGCTTTATTATATAACTATAAATATATTAATTTAGATATTTCTTTTTCAAAGATTTTGAAGATTTTTTAATTTTAAGTATATTAAAATAGAAACTTGTAAATTTAGGAAAGTTCTTCCACACTCAATTTTCTAAGTTTTAGAAACTTCTTTTTCGAGGTAATACTTTAACATATTCTTCCTATATCTTATCTTTATAAATAATGTTATATAAATTATTTAATTTATATGGTAAATAAGATAGTTTTAAATATATTAGTTTAAAAACTAAGGGACCATCCATATTATGCTGCACAATCAAAATATTATGTTACAAAATAAAATCAAAATAAAATAAAATATAAAATTATAATATTATTATTTAATATATTAAATTATATTTTAGATGGTATAAATGTTACATATGTATTATATTAAATTATAATGATGTTAAAATTATATATTAGATATTATATATGTTACATATGTATTATATAGTGTATATATTATTGTAGACACACAAAATTAGCATTATGCATTTGATCAAAATCACACTCATCTATTCATCAGGGTAAATTCATCAACTTAAATCAAATAAATCAAACTTGATCCTATCATCATCTATTTGATTAAATAAATCAATCATTTATTTAATTAAATCTCAGATCATCATTCATCTCCCTTTGATTTGATTTAAATCCCTAAATCAAGTCAAAGTGGTCAAATTAGCCTAATCATCATCCTAGCTAATTAATCCTGATTAAAATCTAATGCTAATCTCACCCACTTGCATTCTCTAGATTTGGCCACTTGCACATGAAATTGCATTTAATTGATTTATCAAAATTACTTATTTTCAACTTGGCATAAAGGGAGAATATTCTCCAAGTTTGAATTTCCCCCCAAGTGGACATGTACACCCAACAGAGCATTTATGAGGCCTTACATGTCTCTTACATGTCCCCTTCCAAAGTCAAACTCAGCATTTATTGGAAAATTTGAATTCAAATTTTCCCTCTCATGGGCACTCTTCCCAAATCTTGCACATGCATCAACCAATCACACTTGACAAGTGGCCTTATCTTATTGGCAGAATCTTTAGTCCCACATTGGTCCCTCTTCAACACTCAGCATTTGAAAATCTTTAAATACAAGCTTCATCTTTGAGCAAATCCCCCACAATCTCTTGCAAGGTTACTCTCTTCACATTTGAATTTGATCTTGTCCATTTCATCATCATCATCTAAGCTTATTGATCAAGGGTTGGGAAAGGGTCACTAGCACATGTGACACCAATCCACTATGGAATAGGTAACTTGCTTTTGTTTTCATAATGCTTTAGTTTTTCTATTATCATTTGTGGCATTTGAAAGCATTCACAAGGTATTTCATAGAGGTATTTTGATAGAGTTTGCAAGGTACTAACCCATTGTTTGAAGTTTAGTTGTTTGTAGATTTTATGGATTCCTACATTTGGCGCTAGAAGGAGGGCTATTTCAAGTTTATCATTATCTATTGTTTATATCACAATTATTACTATTTTTTGTAATTGTTTGAGTCCTATCGGTAATCTACTCCGGGTCAGTCTAAAGGAAGTAAAATGTGCATTTACTGGATTTGTCTGTTTATCTCTCACACATACCTTCATTTCGATGCTTTTCATGTCTAAATAAAGAGGCCTAAAGTTTGGTTGCAGTCAAATACACCATGTATGTTCTATTTCTTTTAACCATCCAATGTGCTTTAAAGCTTTAGAGTAGTCCAGGCTTAATGTTTAAATGTTACCCGAGAATACTCTATTATACTTTATCTGATGCTATTGTTGCATGCGCACTTTATATAATGAAGTAGCTTTTGTTGACGTTTCTATTAATTTTACGAGCTTTCTCACTTACCACTGGTCTGAGGTCAATCGGTATGCCCAAACTTTTACAGTTGGTGTAGAATATCCTCTTTGCAAACTCTTGATCTTCTCTATTATTGCAGCATTCTCCACCAGGAGTCGGCAAATCTGAACCTTGGAAGAAATATGTAGGAGTGTTTGAA
>VDFB02327365.1:0-14233 GCA_007258455.2 Sequoia sempervirens
TGTGATAATCAAAGTTGCGTGAAGCTTTCTGTCAATCCTGTGTTCCATGACAGAACGAAGCATGGTGAGATCAAGTACCACTACATTAGAGATATGGTACTGCGGAAGGCTGTACAGTTGAGGTACATCAGCACTGATGAGCAGACGACAGATATTCTCACCAAGCCTCTTTCAGGATAAAGTTTGTGTACTTTCAAGATAAGCTTGGTATGGTGGAGAATCCAGCCTTGACTGAGAAAGAGTCTCAGTATCAGTGAGCTTTGTTTAATGAGTTCTTTGTGAGAGAAGTTCGAGGTGAAATCCCTTGTTAATGCATTTTCCTCTAAGATGGAGGAATTTGAGGTGCAAGCCCTTGTTAATGCATTTCTCTTTGAGATTTGAGGTGAAAGCCCTTGTTTCCACCCTCTGAGCTGAGTCATGGTGGATGTCATGTGTGTGACTCCATGACATATTTTGTACTTGTGTTTCACCCTCTGAGAGAGTCATGTTGAGGTGACAACATCACGTAAGTGATGAACACTTGTACACACCATAGTATGGTTGTAGCCATTATGGTTGATATCGTGTTGAGGCGATATTTGATATCACGATGAGGTGATATTCTTGTTCACTTATGGTTGTAGCCATAATGATAGACATCACGTTGAGGTGATATGTCCTGTGTAGCTGGAAGTTTTACTCCCTAGCTGAGAGGGAGTGTTGATGTTACATGCAGCGTTTGGAGTTATATTCCAGCAATCTTCTTATTGGTGTAAATTAAATAATAGCTCTAAGCTATTATTTAATTTATAGAGACTCAAGAGGCACAATTTTTCATGTCACTTCTTTTGTTAAGAAAATAAATATTAAATGAAGAGGCATTTTATTAACAAGGCCGACCTTGTTCAAGGGGCGCGATTTCTAAGAAGGACGTCTTCTTGCTTGTGGCCGACCTGTTTGGGAAGAGACACGTCTTTCTCTCAATATTGTATATATATTAGATGATGCTCTTCATTGTAATCATCAAGTTTCAAGTCAAGTTCGAATATATCCATTATAGTCTAAGTGCGAGCTCTTCACAAGGCAGTTCTATATTGTTTAGAAGTCTGAGTTCTTCTTCAGCGAATTGCATTCTCTTATTGTTGTGTTGCATCATCTATTGATGCTTGTATTTGGGCCTGAATCTTGGCCTCTTGTAAGAAGATCATTCTTGTGACAATTCAATATATAAGTGATATATTGTTGCTGGGTTTTCTCCCTCAAGAGGAGGGTTTTCCCAGGGTATCTGCTATGTTATTGTGTCTGATTTGAATTAATTTCTGTGCATATAATCTGATCATTAAAATTTACACAAATAACATGAGACAAAATGCAAATGACTCTAGGAGAGATGGCGACTAAGTCAAGACCAAGAAACTGCTGCAAACACCTCACAATGATTTAGCATGAATCCCAAAGCTCCTATAGGCATGGTACGGCCTGGTAAGAGGGGCGGCCTTCAATAGAAAAATCCACACTATAATAATAAAATCTGAAAACCAGCAGAGATGGACGCGTAGGCCATAGGAATAGGAGTCACTACCTAGAACCAATAGAAAATCACTCGTAGACTTATGAATGAAAATCACTTTCAGCTCCACAAAAACCAACAACCTGTAAACTGATAGAAACATCAAAAGACATCAGAAAACTTCAAACAGTTTCACTACAATGAGCTCCATTTGTTCTTCAGTGTAAAGAACAGCCTTCTCACTTAGTTAGTTGCTATCTTTCAAGCAAGAAACTAAGTATAAGCTAGGAGGTATGCATTCCTCGAAGCAATTCAATCACCATTTTGGTAGCACTTCATTATAATTTCTTCATGGATGGAAATAATGAAGCCAACACTCTTATTTATAAGTTTCTCCATCAATTCGAATCTGTTTCCCTCCAATTAGGGCACCCACATGACATTCAAATCCACATTCACCTTTTTGCATTTGCATTTCATTTAGACACTCTCCAAGTCGTCCCTTTTCATGAAGGTAAATAACTTTATCAAAATGCAAATAATCACTAAGTTAGGTGTCCCAAAATAATAAAGTGAAAAACCAAATAAAATTGCTTTTTAATTAAAATCACTTATCTCTCCAAGCTAGGCGTCCATCATGCCTTAGCCATATTTCACTTTATTAAAATACTTTACCTCACCAAGAGAAACACCCATCACAAACTCTGACCTACCAAAAATTGCTCTAAGAGTGCAGGATGACCAACTGCTCAAACTGACCTACCAGAAATAGCCTCTGAACTAGCTTGCTGAAACCCTGCTAAAAATACCACTTATTAAAAATAGCATACTACTAAAAATAGTGTGTCCAAATGCATTTTAACCACATTTTGAGTAGTCGTCGCAACTTACTAAAAATAGCATACTACTAAAAATAGTGTGTCCAAATGCATTTTAACCACATTTTGAGTAGTCGTCGCAACTTACTAAAAATAGTAAGTCTGGAAAAGTCCTTTGTTTCAATTGCATGTCACACCACTGCGAAGGTCTCTGAAAACCCAAAAGGAATCCAGAATCAAAACTGTAAAACTCCAACATGCAAGCCTCCAAAACACCCAAAACATCCTCCTACAAAATTGGAAACCCTAATTACTGCTCCTGACTAGCCTATTGGGCCTCCGGAATAGGCTAATGGCCAACTGCACTGATCACTGTTGAGAAGGGGACATTACATATAACAACTTGGATTACATGAGATGCCCCCACCTCCTCAATGCCATTACATAGGTGGTTTTGAAGGAACTTCACATTTTTTCTTGCCCTAAATAGTCAGTTGCCTTAAAAAAAATATGGGTCTTTGCTATATGTTACCATGATATTAAGTGGATGATTTCTAGCATTTGTCAACCCATCCATCACAATGTTGCATCCCTTTGTACACCACACTCTTTTCTTTGGTGCAGTTTGTTGCTCTAGTCAAACTTTCTCTTTATCAATTAGTGTTATGTCCTCATCACAAAAGAAAATCTAAGATAAGTATACATTTAATATATTTATATATTTGCATTCAAATAGAGTAATCATTATAGAACATTTTCATTTAACTCATATATATAAATGTGACTAACTTGGGTACCGTTGGTGACAGATTAGAAGAAGAGATCCTAGAAGAAACTAAGATGTTTTTGCTTGAGGACAAGCAAAGTTGGGAGGGGAAGGCTGTCATGTCCCCGGAATTAGAACACTCTGAGATACAAATAAGTGAAAATGAATAACACAATACATATTAAAATTATAAAAGAAAATATTATTGTTTTAATATATTTATAATTATAATCATCATAAGATAATATTGTAATTAAAAATATATATCGACAATACATTAATATAAATATTGTCATAATTATCAAATAATTATTAAGAGATAATATTATAAATATTAAAATATACATATTTAAATAATAAATATAAATAATATTACAAATAAATTAAAAATAAAATAGTAAAATATAATGCACATCTAAACAAAATAATAAATATAATTTGAGATATCATTAAGGAATGTTTAACTAAAGGTCATGTCCATTTGTGGGGTTATCTCTATTCAAAGAGGTGCCTCTCTTCATGGAGGTATAAGGATATAAAATAAGTTTGTGGGGTGGGGTGGAAAAAAATAAAAAAGAAGGAAGAAAGTTATATTAAATACACATGAGATTTTAAGAAGAAGATAGAAGAGTAAAGGAATGAAGATATAAAAGGAGATCTATCAATAGTGTGTAGAGAACAATAAAAATAGAAATTAGAAAGGTTTGGAATTAGTTTTCAAAAGGCAGAAATCATTTCAAAAAGTTGTGTTTCTTCTCAAAAAGATACACCTTCTCGTGTCTCTTCTAATGAATGTCTCTTTTCAAAAAGATACACCTTCTCATTTGAATGTGAAAATATAAAAGAAGAAAGAATGAGATATGTATAGGGAAAAAGAAGGAAATAGAGAATAGAAGGGGAAACAAGAGATAAAATATAGACTGCAGATCATTTGAAATCTATAAAGACAAGCAGATGGAAAGTAGATAAGTATATTATGAATATAAGGAGATAAGTATTTTATGAATTTAAATAAAAAGTTAGATAAATGTTTGTACATTAAAATAATGATGTTGATAAATACATCATGGATTTAAATAGTAGTCTAATTAATAGTAATACATACATGATGCTATTTATTTAATGTTATCTATTTTTTATTGATTAATAAATCATGCATGCTACTAGTTATCTTATGACATTGCGGATATGTTATGCTCCATTGACATTATTGTATGTAATTACAATTACATATATATATATATATATATAAAATACGATTATACAATAAAAATACTTGTAGCAATTATTGAGCCTTACAAGTAAGTGAGATTATTTGATAGAAAAATGAATAAATTTATGAATGTCTTTATCCTATGATTGATTAGGAAAAGGAGACAAAAAATGCAATATGAACACTAGACCATCATAAAAGGATATCTTCAAGAAATCAAGGAAGATTTGAGGTAATCCCAAAATGGGGACATTACAATTAGAGTAGTATGAAGCTTTTCATACCTTGGGGATTTATAACCTACTGGTCCACTATTGATAGCTTGGACGATCTCTTTGTAGAAAGATGAGTGAGCAACGTTAAATGGTATTTCATTTCCATAAAAGAAGTGTGTGATCGCTGGATCAGCTGCATCTCGGCCTTGCACATCAAACAATTTTCCAATGGGGTTTGGGATGCCAATGTGTGGTCTCTTGCGAGAAGCCCCTACATCTTCTCTTGCGACATCTCTAGAAGACACATCCTTCGATTCTCTATGTTAGTTTTGAGTTGCCCTTGTTGTTGAATCATGAGAGCTCAAATGACACACTTTTTCATGAACCTTTCGTGATTCGTAATAGCTTCACATTGTTCTAGCTCATTCAAACAAGCTTTGACATCTTTTTGGGTATGTGAAGAAAATGAGTTCTCACCCTCAAGTAAGTGCCTTGAAATGTCTTAGGAAAAAGTTTACATTTGATGGTGGCTATTCTTCTGACCCCTTCTTGGAACATGATCACAATATTTCCATAATGGGTATAAACCTTGTTTTCCACACATTTTGAGACTCTAAACAAAATAAAAATGAAAATTATTAAATCAAAATCAATTGAATTAGACTAATAGTAAATTTAACTATTTAAAGTTTAATGTTAATAACAATAGATCACAACCACCTAACATCAAACTATATTCTTGTCAAATTATTTCTAATATATTCTAATCTTTAAGAGAAGCAATATGTTTCATTAAGAGTAGAAGGAAAACAATCTCCTATCCCTACAACCACCTAACATTCTTTGTGTCAATCTATTGTTATGGAAATCTTGAACTGACAATGGCTCATGAATGCATCACTATAGAATAAATGTTTCTGAGAAATCATATTACAAAAGTATTGATAAGATTACAAGAAGTCGACAAAACAACTCAACAACTTAATGTAGGATCAAATTTGTTACATAAAACTACACAAAATATGTAGAAACCCCTTGTTTCCCTATTTAAGAATCCATTTTTGTTTGTTTTTGTGATTTTTTGACTGTTTTTGAGTTTTTTGCATGAATGAAGAAGATGGCGATTTTGAAAGGAAATTGCTAAATAAATTTAAATAAAATAATATAACTTTGAAGATGATAGAATCAATTGAAACTTTCGATGCCAGACTATTTATTCTACTTCTGGAACGATTACAAATAAGATCCAAGTACATGCAAATGAAAAGGCAATATTTTATTTGATGAAAACCTGGTATTGCAGCTGACTGGTTTTTAGCTTGAAATGTACGGCCTGACCTCAGAAATGTCTTTTCCAGCTTGTATTCGCCTAAAGATACCTCCACTTGCTAAGGCGTCCCTCTCTGGAGCTGAAACTCAAGGCGATTTAGCCCAAACACAAACTCGCCTTCCTCTGATATGGTACGGCCTTTCTACACAGCAGCAAAGGACAGTACGGATCCTGTACCAGCAATAAATGCAAACTGTACGGCTCTATTGGATTGATCTGGAGAATGGAAAATAGGCGCCCAAGTTGAATAATCACTTTCCAGATAAATCTCTGATCAAAACCCTGATATTATTTCACCTGTGATGCTCTATGATAACTTCAGAATAAAGTTATCTCTCTGCCTGGCAATAAATCGGATGATATTTCACAACCTCTGAATTGCTTTCACTGGAGATGGCTCGTTCCCCAATGCTTTGAGACTGAAACCCTTGGCTTCCGTGCTCTGGTTGAAGACTTGATCAATTTTCAATAATCAATAACATAATGGCTCGATTTCCAAAGCAAAGCCTTATACTCTTTGAAAAGTGTGAATTCCTTCAAAAAGGCATCATTAAAATAATTCAAACTTTTCTTGTTTAATTTTTCAATAGTTTTAAATCACATTTTAATTATAAAATATAATTAAAATGGCCCCTTCCATGATGGGCGACCCCTTCAGCCAAAAATCACTTAAGTTATAATATTTAAAATATTATAACCTTTTAATATAAGCTCCAATAATTAATATTTAATTAAATCAATTAAATATTAATATCTCTCTCGATATATACCCGATGCACGAACCGTCTGAAGCTGACGAATAAGGAAGTGATTCTGCACGCGATCAAACCCTACTGCTAAAAATAGCAGGGGTGCTCCGCTAAGTGCCAAAAACTGCTAAAAATAGCAATCCGAGCAAAAACTGTCCGAATGAGCCCGAACGAAAGCCAACTGATAACAAACTGACAACTGAAGCCAAGCCAAGCTCCATCAAGACCCTCTATCCATCCCATCAGCCTACGAGGGTCGCATAATAGGCTAATCGTGAGCTCTGAGAGATGTCAACTAGAAGGGGACATGATAAAATATTTGTTTGTTGGCCGTAGTCGGCCGTAGTCGGTCGCAGTCGGTCGTAGTCGGCCATAGTCGGTCGTAGTCGGCCATAGTCGGTCGTAGTCAGTTATAGTCGGTCATAGTCGGTCATAGTCAGCCATAGTCAGCCATAGTTGGTCATAGTCAATCATAGTCGGTCATAGTCGGCCGTAGTCGATTATAAATAAATAAAACTATAGTTAGATAACAAATAATTCATGCACTTGATGTCACATGTTTCGGGAAACTAAGTCCCTATTAGTGATTTGGTTGTTATGAAGTGTCGTGACGGTTGGTTTCTCAACCACCATCGGTGACTATATGTACTGGAGTCTATTGTAATCGAGACATCTATGCTATTCTATTGGTGAAATTATGCTATCGTCCTTGTTGTTAATTGATGAATAAATGCAACATCTATTTTGTGCACTGTGTTTGTGAATGATTCTTGTACATGTTCTATGTTCTGTAAGTTTCATCCGTTTACTCTCATAGTACGTTAAAATTATCCCAGCGAGTAAACATTTGGTGTTGTTGCCTAAGTGAACTTGGGAAAACCATCTAACGGTAGAATGGCGTCATGATGGGTTAACTGATCGAAAAACCGATACAAGCAAACGAGGAAAGAGAAGACAGATTGACACAGGAGCTTGTCAACCTGTGGGATATCTCGTTGAGGGATCACGTACGAAGGGGGGCTCTCAGGTGAGAGATCCCTCAGTCGTTCATCTGGGATAGACTGCACGTCAACCCAAAGGTCAACCATCTCCTCAACCGATTACCAAGGTTATTGGCACATCATTACATCATACTGCAAGATCTTCGGGTGAAGAGTGACCAAGAATGCCGAAGACAACCAATACTACAACGGTATGAGGAAAGAATCAAGCGAGAGGCGGAAGAACGTGACACTAGTCGGAGGCATACTCTTGGCAACTAATGACTGTACGACCAACAATTAATGCTTGTACAAACCAAAAGTAGAGTACCAAGCAGGCAAGAAACACCTGAGGAAAGAGTACGAAAACCACTCAGATTAAAGGAACAAGAAACCCGATAGAGAAGATTGAAACAAATTGTTGAAGAAATGAATGAATACATTGATGGAATAAACCAATCCATTGCTAAATTACACCGAAACCTTGTTGAGGAAACCGACAAAGGAACCTTCAAGACACTGTCTGTAGCAGATAGAGAAAAATTTAAAAATGATGAAAATGAACTATTAAAAGAACTTGAAAACAATATAATTCGTATTCGAGAGTTGTCCATATCGAACAACGAAGAACCGAGAATTGGAGGATCCGAGCCAAAGACCCCCAAATAAAGGGAGTACTGCAACAAACCCCAGGAGACTCGAGGTGCAGAGGAAGCTGAGGGGGGACGTGTTGTTGACCTGTACGTGGCCGAGAGTGCAAGAGAGGCACCAGAACGTTAGGGGAGAAATAGTCCAATCAGGTCCAACGCACAAGGAGGCTATTGGGGAAGAAACATGGTGACTTCACCAGTCGAGAGGCAGAAGCTGTCAAAGTTCATGGGGGATGGTTCAGAGGATCCTGTACGTCATTGCAAAACGTGCGAGACGATATGGATAGCAAATGGGAAGGACGATGTGGATTATTAGCTACGAGCATTCCTAGCGACTCTGAGAGGCATAGCTATAGATTGGTACACGAAACTTGAAGCAGCACAGAAAGTCTCATGGCGATTACTCAGAGCATTTGAAGATGAATTTAAACTTCATAGGGACAACAATGAAATTGTGGCAAAAATATATAACATGAAATAAGGATAGCATGAGAATGTACGAGCCTATAATTGTAGGCTCAAGGAGTTATTGGTGAGACTGGAGACTCAAAGGGCCTACGGTTTGAAGAAACGATGGTTCATCAAAAGGCTACTATCGCTGTTGAGGAAAAAGATGAAAGTCGTATCTCCGTCATTGTATGCTGAAATGTACAATCGGGTGATGGATATAGAAAGTGAAAACAAAACATCCTCCTGAGGGAAGAGGAAGACGGATGATGAGGAGAGTATGGATGATAGTACGGATGATAGTAGCGAGGGTGAGTCAAAGACCGTCCAAGCATTAAGGAGAGACGTGATAAGAATGATGAACTAAAGGCTCAGAAGGAGAGTACGAAAGAAACCAGAGAGTTGTGGTGCACAGACTTCAAGGGGGAAGGTCATGCAAAGGAAAATTGACTAAAGAAGCTGTTCTACGATATCTGCCAAGTGATGGGACATTCAATCAAGGAATGCCCATACAATCTGAAGACGAGAAGTACACAAGTATTCTTCACACAAGGGGAACAGTTAACCCCTCCGACCACACCACCAAAGCCCCAACACAATAGCAATGCATCCCCTGGACGTTACCGTAATTACAAAAGTTCGAGAAGCAGAATACAATATGACAGCAAAGGTCGACCCATGATACAATGTCGGAAGTGCAACGATTGGGGTCACTTTGCTAAGGAATGCCAAAACAATCAAGGTACGGGAGGAAGACTCTGTAAGTGGTGTGGACCGGGTGATCATGAAGACACCGACTACTCGAAACAGGAAGGTATAAATATGCTGGAGGTAGTCAACGAGGAGGTCTGGGCGATCACGAGAGCACAAACAAAGAAGCCACCTACCCTGACCCACGTATGGAAATGTAATGAATGAAGGAAGTAAAAGCAGAGGTGGAGTAGGCGATGGCTAAGGAACAAAGAACCTCTCTGGAAACCCCAAGTACGTCCTAGCGGTCGGTGGCAGAAGAGAACTTCATACGACAAGTATTGCATACCATCGTACCCATCGAAGTGATTGACCTCCAAATGATGCCACAACTTGGAATGGCGATCATGAACATAGTTGGTGATGAACGTGAACGAGGAGGTCTGGGTGATCACGAGAGCACAAACAAAGAAACCACCTACCCTAACCCACGTATGGAAATGTAATGAATGAAGGAAGCAAAAGCAGAGGTGGAGCAGGCGATGGCTAAGGAACAAAGAACCTCTCTAGAAACCTCAAGTACGTCCTGGCGGTCGGTGGGAGAAAAGAACATCATACGATAGGTATTGCATACCATCGTACCAATCGAAGTGATTGACCTCCAAATGATGCCACAACTTGGAATGGCGATCATGAACATAGTTGGTGATGACGTCAATGACAAGAAGGCCGAAGGAACAAAGTGGTATTAGTTTCTCCACTCGAGGGTGAACAAGTCATCGACCCAATGTTGCTAACTGTTACATCCCAAATTGCGACGTTACTATTTTCCATTACAAGATAGAGTAAATGTGAATCCTGGAGATGAATTAATAATGCTTATACCTTGTTTTCAATATGAATGTTGTTTCATTTGATGTTATTCTTGGTGAAATACTGCATAAAAGAGAATAGAAGGTTATTGATTTGTGAATAATCTAACTTTTGAAATGTTTCATGTATACTGCTTGTTTTGAGCATATGACTTCCATTGTCGTGTCACAGTGTGCAGGTAAGAGGACCATTCCTCCAGGCAGAGGAGAGATATCACTCGAGGAAGAGCTTGGTTGGGTAAACAGTAACGGGTACCAATTGAGCATACACACACATCCTATAGACTGAGTAAGCTAAGTCAGTTTAAGTTGTGGCTAAGTCATCCGTAGGCTTGTTTGTTGACATTAGGAGTCTTATCTTCTTCTGGATGCATGAATAAGTGATGCTTGCCTATATAACTGAATATGGAATTATGTTACTGGTTAGGAGGTGGGCATGGATACATGTATAAAGTATATATACGTATCCATAAGTATATTCGTGTCGATGCAAACGTATGAGAGCAAATGGATATGCCGTACAAATGCATCAATATAAATACATCTATGAATACGTATACATATAGGAAAATATACAAGCAAATATACATGTATACATACCCACAACCAACCTGTCATATATACGTGAATATGTATAATATTATGTTGACATTTCCTTGGAATTTACATATACACATATACATAGGTACGTATAATGAAAGTATGCTAACTGGCTCGCAGTATATGTATTTAGCAATTAAATATGTATGTGTGTGTGTGTGTGTATATATATATATAATATTATATAAAATATATATATAATATAGTTTTTATAAAATATATATATATGTATATAAGTTTATTTAAATTATTAAATTTAAATATATATACATAAATATGTAGTAATGTAAAGTAAAACTATATCATATATATATTAAATATAATAAATTAAATATATATAAATATATAATACTTTTTGTAATAAAGTATTGGAAATTGATAAAGTTCCAAATGGCACTTTATTTGAATATTATAAAGTATAAAGTGGAAATCGAAATTTGGAAAAGAGACGTTATTTTGTCAAGGATAAATATTTCCTTGAAACTATGGAAATCGATGTACTCCATGAAATAAAATATTATGTCTTTTAAATGAATCGAATGACCTTGGCAAATCATGCCATGCTTAAAATATTGCATTTCAAACTATAAGGAAACTATAGGAAAAGAAAATAAAAGGAAATGAAGATTTTCCCGTGAAAATGAAACGCGCCTGTAGAAGCGCGCAACCAAGACCAGCAATGAAGAGTTGCTTGAATGGTGTCGACTGTAGCCTGGGAAGTAGGAAGTGTGGACACCATGGAACAAGGGACTTTTTCTCTGCATTTATCATCATTTATCTATACCTATTGAATTGCGCCATTTCCTATAGGTGTCAAATTCAGGATTTTATCATGTGCAAATTGAACCATTCTTCATCTACTGTCACAAAAAGAGGTCGAATCTTCTATAGGGTTGCCACATTTCAGGTTTGAATCATTCAAAAACCCTGCTGGCAGCTTGGACGCCTATAGAAGAGGGAATTGGTTGAAGCTCGAAGTCTATATAAGAGCCGCTTAGCTCATTCTACTTCACACAGTTTGGAATTCGATTTTGCTCTCATTTTTAGAGTTTCAAAGTATTTTCTGAGTGATCTTCTCTTGCTGTGAGTGAGAGGTTTTATCTCAGCTGTGATATTTCTATATTTCTGAGAGTGATTTATAATTTCCTAAGAGCTGTGAATTACCAAATCTTCACCATTGTTTCTTCTGAGTTTTTATTCCTCTATTCAGCTGTATCTTTACCAGTTGAATTACACAATTTTGAGTGAGAAGTTTAGAGAGAATAGTAAGTGAAGTTTAGTGAAATTGAAGAGGAATTTCTATGTGAGAAAGGCAGAAATTGGAAAGAGGATTTTGCCAAGCTAATTCGAAGTGCTGGAAGTGATATGCGAAATACCTAAGTTCAGCAACTTTTGGGAAAAGCATATACAAGGCATGCTATTCTTCTTCATATTCTAGAAATTCTAAATACAAATCTGAATTTAAATATGCATGCTATTCTTCTTTCATTCTTTTGGACGAGTTTCTAAATAAAAGTCTGAAATCATATCTTCTGAATGTACAAGGATAGGAAGTGGTAATTAGTTCTATTCTTCATATTTTAGAACGGTTTTCTAAATGTAATTCTGAAAGAATAAAATCTAATTAGGCAAAGATTAGGAATTGCTTTTAAATTCTATGAACAAGAAGCAATTTGTGATTTGAAAAATGGTATGGCATGTTTACTACTGTTTGCACCTGCTTGCATTAGTGTACAAATTGCACTAGGATCATAGATGCATTAAGGAGTGAATTGCTATGAACTCCATATAAGGAGTGTATGTTTTCAAGTAGCTATTAAATACTAGGGAAGAAATGAGGGTGTTTAATAAGGTACCAATCACAACAATTTAGTAGATTAACTTAGTCAAGTTAATAAAAATCCTAGGATGAAGATGTCCAGTTTAGGAGAGATAATTGTGAGTACTTGTTAAGCTGTCCTCCTTTCTAGTAGATAGCTTGATGGAGGACGTCTAGGGTACGGACTACGCCAAATAGACCAACCTACGCGTAGTGTAAGAAAGCCTTAATGCAAATTGGCCCTAAGTAGTGTTTATGATAGATGACCTTCATTCGAAGTACTGAATGAGTATACTTTGGCCAAAGTAGTGAAATGTACAACTTCCACTTAGATGTGAGTTAGTTGAGACTACATTGTCAGTTCATTATGATCCTGAAGTACATACTAGTTCAAGAGATGTCGTATGCACAGGACCTAGTTATGTAGGAACACAGCACTATGCTCAGTTGGTAATCGTTAAAGGATACCCTACCAATCTCTTCCTCGAAGGGAGGGCCATCTATCTAACGATAGGTGTGCGGGGGACCGCATTATAAGTCCATGGTTGGCGGTAAAGCGCCCGAGTGATGTTTCTCCTCCACAGCAAGCGGCCGATGTACCAAGATTTGAAAGGACAAACTCCTTGACTTTCTTACAACTATTTGTTCTAAAGCTCATTGGAGCTATGTTAGTTAAGGTATGTATTCTTGTTTCATGTACTTGTGAAGTTATTATATTGAGATGGAATCTTTATTGTAAATTGATATAGCATCATGTTCATGTTTTATCAATAAAGAAAAGGAAAATTTTTATTGCAATGTCATGATAACACGTTTACATTCTTGTAAGATATAAATTATGAAAATTTTAATTTTACTTAAGGGTCGGGTTGTTACATGTGGTATCAGAGCCAGGTTTTACACTAGGAACCTATGAGCTCATTACGCAACAACGCGTAAACTTTATCAGAAGATAAAGATTGACAAGTTCTTGTGCCACAATGGCAAGAGGAAAAGAACTGAGGAAGAAGTGAAAGGAAGATGAAACTCCTAGTAGCTCGTTAAGTTGGGACGAGTTAAGAGTTATCCCTGGAGTAGGAACTCCTAAACCAACAATTTATGATAATACTTAGGATTGCGGAAGATTATGCAATCAAGTTATGAAGAAAGGTTAGGAAGAATAACCGGTGTATACCTTTATCCAACGAAATAGTTTTATGACTCTAAGGCAGCCAAAAGGAATAAGATAACCCTTGTTATAGTAGCAAACTATAGTTGCAGAGAGTCAGGAACTTTTGGATTTAGTGAAAACACTACGAATCTATGTATATGCAATGTCAGCATAAATTAGATTGAATAAGGAAGTCAACGAAGGAAGTATCCATGGGAGTTGGAGAACTCTTGACATTAACCTTATTCTGATATAAAGATAGAATCTTGCAAGGAAAAAAAAAAAAAAAAGAGTTAGTACCTTAGGGATAAGAGAAAAGACCAGAATGGTCCGAACTAAAGTAATCAACAAAGTGGACAAAGTTCCACTGACCAAAATCAATTAGATTATTGGAGTTTTGATTAAGAAGTGAAAAAGAGACCAAACAACTTTGGTATCTCTAGAG
>VDFB02327366.1:0-20430 GCA_007258455.2 Sequoia sempervirens
TATAAGCTACAATACAATGCTAGTGTCAGGACATCGTCATGTTGAAAGCAGTGGGACAACGTTGTTGTCATTTTTTCTAATGATACAGTTTCCTTTCAACTCATTTCAATTATATGTTCAACTGTTCTTTCAACTAAGTATAGACAGAAACAATAAGTAAATATAACAAATGTTGGAAGGGAAAGATTAGGGTCCGGGTTGGTGAATTATTTATCAAATGTAGATCCGGATGAAAAGACACCGATATATGAATCAAAAGCTAATTCACGAAAGCAATCAACTATACATACGGAGCAGAAGACACTGATATATGAATCAAAGGCTGATTCATGAAAAGCAATTGCTGCACAAATGCAGTCGGTCCATAGCACCACATGGGAACATAGACATACCAAAGCTCTAATGCCAAATTATGGCCAGAGCTCAAAACACTCAATTGCATCCTTATAAGACTGGTCTATACACCAAACAAATTCACCACCTCTTTACGAAGTTTATCCTCAACAATATAACTGAATTCAATTGAAAGAAACTGTCACATTCGAGATATATATATACTCAGTTTGACTGACCTTTTCACGCTTGAGAACAGATACCAGTAGTAAATCTTTAATTCACTAATAACACAAAAGTCTTTTGTCGCATACCATGTTGCAGCTACGTATGATAATTCACCCCACAGCCATCCAATATAAGTAGGGATTAACTAAATATTTGGGAAAGAAGTCTTTCTATAAAGACTACACAGAAGAAACTCGTGGTTACAAACTTACATCTATGCATTGTTGAGCTAATGCCTAGATTTGCTGTGACCCAGTGTCATTCCATTTAAATTAACTAACTCATTTGGCAAAAGGTCTTTCTACAAAGACTTCACAGAAGGAATTCTTGGTTACTTCCGTGCATGATCGAACCAATTGAGTTACTATGTCATGTGCCCCACTGTAATCCAATATTTAAATAGAGCTCACTAAATATTTGGGAAAAGGTCTCTATACAATTATTACACCGCAGCAACTAATAGTATCATCTATGCATACTTGAAATAATTTGGAATGATGTGGGGTAGATAATGCAAACGATGGAACCATAAGCACGCTTAAAAGGCCTTAAATCTCATTATAAACATGAAACAGAGGCATATAGTCTTTCGATAGTTCTGTAAAACCCCAAAACTGCACTAGTGAATAAATTTACAAAAAGAAAGCATAAATAAATAGTTTTGGTTTCCTAGGAAACCCAACAAAATTGAATATCTTGGCAGTCCCAAGAGATGTCAATCCACCAGACAGTTTGAGTAATATTCTAGTGCCGAAGCACACTGGACTGAAAGCTAGAAATGCTAGATGCGGTAAAATCTGTCTGTAAGCATCTACTAGTTATCACTACTGTAGAAGCACAACTTGCTGCTCTTCTATCCCATTACATGGAGGACGCATAAATATATCAACTCCATTGCCTGTAGCAAAAGGTTTATCAGTATTTAATATAATCAAGCTCAAGCAAATCCCAACCAATTAATTCCAAAACAGCAAAAGTGTGCCATGTTGAACCATCGCTGAGTTAATTCTCTTTAAACAAAAGTCGATTCTCAGATAAAAATTAAAATTGAAAAATTGAAGAAAAAAAAATCATTAAAGGTGAGATGCAATCATTATCAAGCCTGAAGGACATTTATTAATATTTTTCCAAATGCAAATAAATAAAAAATTTGAACAGAAATAGGAGCTTCATAGCAAAAATAATTGCCCGCCATCTAAACCCCCATACTTTATGCACTGCTCTCAATCTATTATAGCTTTTAAAAATATACAAAATTAAATTAAATTAAATATCTGGCCAGTTGAGGGATGCCGCATTCAAATGAACTGACAGTAAATGATTTATATCTCTGGCTTCATTTATTTCTGCAAACCTCTGTAAAAAATTATTTATGGCCTTTTCTCCCACCCAACCGTAACAAGAAAGCAACTTATTATAATAATGTATCACAAAAATATCTGCTCCAATTAATTCTGGAAACCTATCCCTGTAATAATATCACCTTACAAGTGTCGTTTCGCTCCATCTAACCATATGATGAAATCAACTCATTGTACTAATGTCGCTCATAGTTAAAAGTAGGTATTTATAACAAAAAAACAAAAGTAAAGATGCACCAAAACGGTGAGAAGACCATGCACATAAAGACCAAATCAACAGCATTACAGAAAAAGAGCCAACATGCTAAGCGCTCCGTCAATGTTTCAAAAAAAACAATACATATAATTTATCTCTTCCTGTAATGTAACAAAATGATGACAATAAAAAACTAAGGTTTTGTTCAAATGACAAAAATAGAACCATGACAAATAGTGTGTAATGTAACAAAATGATGACGATAAAAAACTAAGGTTTTGTTCAAATGACAAAAATAGAACCGTGACAAATAGTGTCGGGATAAAAATGAGGTGAAGACATTATATCTTCACCATTTACCCTCATGTTCAGCATTAAATCACATCAAACAAAACTATCCTTGTAATTCTATCTTTGCTTGGAAATCCTATCTCCATGAGGAATCAGCATTTTCCAAGCCTTGAGACATCTGCATTTAAGTCATTCAGCACACCATGAGCATGGGAAACAGGAAGAATCCAAGAAAAGTCATATATGTTCAAAGCAATAGCAAGAATAAAAATCATTTTATGGTAATGATAGCATCCCACTGATAAGCTTCTAGCTATCCATACAATTTGTAATAAGCAATAACAGATATCCATCAATGCAGAATACATAATATTCAATGATACATTGCTTTAAATGACATTATTCCTGACATTTTATTTTAATTCTCTGATTGAAGTTGCAGGTCAGGATTAAATACACTTAGTGCTTATAAACACAGTTTTATTACTTTGAATTTCCTTGTTACCTCCATGTTCTTACATATAAGGAGAGAGAAGACACAAAAGTGTCTGTAACCTGAAGAAACATATTCCAAACTTATGTTTAAATAATCCCCAGTTCAAACTAACAGACAATCCTATATTGTTATGTTTACCACCTACAAATCAAAAAAGAACCGAAATGCTGCAAGCTGCTGCCAGGGGCCAGCCTTCTAAAACAGAAAAGCAAATGTGAGGTCACAGGCATCTGTCATATTCAAGGATCAATAATGCTTCTACAGGAAAACGGGGAATAGTATATAATATCATATCTACTTGAGCTCTATGAGCATACTTGAAACAAGAACTGGCTTCATCCCAAAACACTAATACAAAAATGATCTTTCCTAAGAAAATTCAACATATAAATGCTAATTTTGATAGACTGAACAATATTATAGATACGAAGCTCTGTTACCAAGTTTAACAGTAACCCTAAACAAACCCAGACTGGTCTAGGCTGAGTTCTGATCTTCCCTAGAATTCAGCCCTGACCTGACCATTCGGCAAAGTAGCATCAAAAATTCAGATATACCCAGGCCACAACCTGGGCATACCAGGGGAGAACCCAAAACGTTTTAAAACAAAATCCATCAACCCTAATGGCAGCTGCTTCCCCCTGACCCCTGCTCTATATTTAAGAAGCAAAACTAACCCTAACTATCAGCTGTGTTTTCAATTCAATATTTAATTTTGTACACTTTGAGCAAATTATATATAATGTCCATACCCATTTGTACCAAGCGCAGGGGAAAAGAAGGAAACAGCAACAGAGGTATGAAGTCCTTTTAAGGCAGAAATCTAGAAGTGTGTATGACAAAGAGTAGACATAGAAAGAGTTACAAATAAATGATAGTTCAATGACAATTAAGTAGGATAGAAAGGATAACCAGTTCGATTAAAAAAAAACTCAAATTTCCTATAGAGGCAGGTTCATCTCCTTTATGGAGAAATTACTAGGAGATGAGGACAGATTGCCATCAGAAAAAAAAATTGTCTAATCATTGATCTTTGATCACTGGGAAGGATAATGAGTCTTTGCTATGCAGAAACCATTTAAGTGGAAATCTTTTATAAACCAATTTGTTGTGATTTATCATGGCTCCTTACTAAGTTTTCTTCATTAAAATTTTTTGTGTAAACCTCTAAATTGATAACTAATCATTTCTTTTTTTTGCAATTTAATTAGTAATTACACCGAAGGCGTTACCTATTTGAAGAAGACCAGGCTGAGATGTGCGATCAACCGCTGGTACGATTGAACCTGTTTCGTCCATTGATTGCCAGGTTGAAAAAAATGAGGTAGTTCTCTGGTTTTTTCTTTCATATTTTTAACAGTTTCATAGATACGATTATAGACCTCAGCTCCGGCTGACGATGAGATTAAGAAAATACAGCGAGAGATTTCATATTCCTGCTATTAAATCCTGTCTGCACTGGAGAAGGGTCTCTTTCATCTTTTAAACAGTTTCATATCCTGGTGTGAACTCAATGCAATAAACTGTCATTTCTAGCTCTGTAACAAGTTGGTAAACTGAATTTTGTTGCAGCAGTTGAATTGTGAAGGAATAGCTTTCAGATATAGGTTTCGTTTTGCATGGGCCATTTGACTGCAAATTGTCCTAAATCTTCTTTTGCAAGTCAAAGGCCTGCACCTGCACCCTTTAGGTAAGCCAATTGCCATAATGTTAAACCTAAATCTGCTCATTGTTAGGATTTTGGCTGTAATTTTCATTTTAATAAACACACTCTAAAACCATAGTCAAAACCTAAGTTACCGGTTCGGGTTCGGGGACGGGTGCGGGTACGAGAACCCGGTACGTGGGTACGTGAAATTTTTTTTTAGGAGTTTGGGTACGTATGGGTACGTGTGTGTGTGCATATATATATATACAAAAAAATAAGAGAAATATACAGAAATGTAAAACTAAAAGTCTAAATCATTTCATAGTATGATACTTGATCATTGAACAATGCCAAATGCCAAAGATAAATATTAAATGCCAATTGATAGTTGAAAAATATTCAAATAAGCCATAGCAATGATATCATATACGTCTATGTTCACCATTCCAATGGAAATCATCACAATTACTGAATTACAAAATGTAGTTCATGAAACATGATTCAATTGATTTTCCTTATGTGAAAAATTAGAGAATGTGAAGTCTCTACCAAGATGAATGATGTTTTTGCGATTGTTTTACCAGATTGTTGGATATTCTATTTCTATCAAACTTAAATCATGGCATGAAGCAAATGATAAGAATATGCTTTCATAAACAGTGAATGTATAAATCTGATTATCCCAAATCTGATCATTACATTTATAGTGATCTGAGCAGACTAAACACGACTAGAATTGTAATTTCAGGTCCTTGAACACTGTTTGGCATTACTGTTTACCCTGTTATATGGTGTTGAGACTCAGGAAGGAAGAACAATAAACTACATTCAGATTTCAGACTGGTAATACTGAGAAACAGCAGTATTATGATCATCAATGATGTCTGATTTACAAAATAAATCTATTATATTAGACTGTTCTATACCTGTGCATTCCTAGAGGAAGTATATCAGACTTCTCATTCACGTTTCTCACAGAGGTGCACACATTTAAGTCATCAATCATCAAAGGTTTGCCCAGGTTCGTGCTGGGTGCGTGCTGGGTACACACAGGGTGCGTGCCCAGCATGTACCCGCAGACGAACCTGAACCGGGTGCGTACCAGAACCGGGTTTGGGGCCTGTGGGTAAGAACCCACAGTGCTGGGCACGCACCCTGTGCGTACCCAGCACGTACCCGCAGACGAACCCGAACCAGGTGCGTACCAGAACCGGGTTCGGGGCCTATGGGTACGAACCCTGCAACATAGGTCAAAACCTTATTTTCAGGCTGCATCTCGCCAAATTGGAGTAGTGAAAGGGCAATACCAACGAGGAAGAGTTCGGAGGAGCGGAAACCAATAGTGGCGGGGAAAGCAGCAAAAAATAGTCGAAAAAGAAAAATGTTGAACAGCTGAGATTTGTTTAATCGTCTTGCATTGATACGGACACACAATAGCCGTCAATTTATAGAGTTTAAAGATCAATACTGGTTTAGTGATTGTAGTTAGGGTGGAGAATATTTGAATTTGCTTTACGGGTTTGTGGAGTAGAGATAGTTAAGGGTGTTCCTTTGCTAAGCGATGAGAAAGGGGCTCATTTACTGCATGGATCTTTGCCTTTTTTAATTTTCTATTGTATCCCATATTTACCTTGTGAAATTGTAATGATCTACTTTATATAAAGTTTTAAGATGATAGCTATTTCATTTTATCCTGTTAGCAGACCTGTTTTTCATTTGCTTCATGGTGTCTTGTTTTCTATGAGTAGCTATTTAATTCACTGAAACACTATCTGTTTCTGGAATGGCTTTTCAATGTTGCTTTTATTGAAGGAGTTTTACTAAGAATTAGAATTTTTGACTTGTATTAGTTCTATACATGAAATATTAAATGGAACTAATGATACATTTCTTTACTTGGTATTCTTTGTTTCACTCTCATTGGTTCTGATGTGGCAGAACAAGTTTTGGGTGTGAATCTATAATGGCTGCTGAATAATTTCAGACTGCAGTTTTCAGAGACATTCCCTCATTTGTGGTTGAGATAGTTTAGACATTTATTTTGGCAATTGCTTTCAATTTAATATGAATTTTTATATTATTTATTGTGGTTTCCGTTTGGTGTATTGGCATAATGGATCTATTTTCTAGCCTGAGATTTTTTTCCATTCTCAACAGGACAAGAAAAGTTCTGGGTGTGATACTGTAATGGCTAATTTTGTTAATGTTATAGCAGCTGCGGTTGATCCTTCCAGCTCACTTCTTTCGAGAAAGTCTTGAATCGAACTTATAGCCGTTGGCTATTCAATTTACTTTATTGTTTTGTCTTTCATGCCTTGGGCCGACATAAAAGAATTTGATGTTTATCTTTTATTAGAAGATGATTAATATTCATTTGAGGCCGACCTTTATTAAAAGGATATTCAAAATCTATTAAGGCCGACTTGAAGGATCTTGAGGCAGGCGAATCCACCATTCACTCGTATATATACATTCTCCTTGTTTCGTCCATGGTCACTATTAAGAAGAGTTCAGTTATTTTCCTATCAGCCGTGCATTATACAGTGTGGACATATCTGATGTCAAAGTGCAAACTTGCCTGACAACTAAGTGCGAATATACCAGTTCGATGACTTCATTCAGGCACGAATTTACCAGATCTGCAACATTATAAGATGCGAATATTTATGATCTGATCAAAGGGAGTTTATATGCCAAGAGTGGAGCTATAGCTTTCGGTTCTGTTAGGAGTTAGTTCGAAGGCATCTGTACAGGGACATCAAGCAAGAACTTGCCAGATCCGTGATATTCTTCAAGAGAGAACCCGTCTGGAAGTCAAGCTCAAGAACTCGGTGCGCGATTGATGCGCTCCTTTATCAGTTCAGCACTATGTTACCGGTTCAGACTCATTAGGCCTCGGACCCGGGAAGCCCTAGTACTACTCGTTCGGTTTGCTTTGGGAGCCAGAAGCAGACGCGATAGTGTTCAGTGATTTGATCTTCGCCGGTAGCCTCCGTACCGAACCCCGCGGCGACCCCATTGCGTTTGGCAAGCACCCCAGCGCACTCCAGCACGGTTCCGCCTAACCCAGGCGAACCCGGGCGAACCCACGGGCCAAGTCAAAAAAAAAAGGGCCCAAACATGATTAAAAAACATTTTTTTAAAAAAAAATTTCCCCCTAACCCTAAAATGGCTAGTGGCTTTGCACAGAAGTAGTCTTTTGTGAGCGGTAGATTAATCTTGGTTTGCACAAAAAGTTTGGAGTGGCAGTATGAGGCTAGTGGCTTTGCACAGAAGTAGTCTTTTGTGATGTATAACACAGAGGGTGAATGAATACAGGAATTCTAATTTGCTAAGAGCTGCACAGAAGCTCTGTTTTTAGCATAAACAGAAGAGGAGGAGCATTCAAGCTGAAGCAGCCCTGGTTTGAAGATTTCTGTGGATGTTGTTCTAATCCGGTCAAGTGCAAAAGTTCTGCATTCAAATCCAAAGCAGAAGCTCACCTAAAAATTCAGAATAACAAGAGAATCTCTAGGCTCATTAGAGGTGAATCTAGTGGCATATTGACAGGGATAGATGAAACAGCATATATCTGATTAGTTAAAAAAATCAGAAATAAAGAGTGAGACAGATCATGTTAATGCCTATAAGTAACCTTGAATCTTGACAGAATAAGTAGTGCAATAGAGAAGAACTAGGTTAAATGACCCTTAAATACCAATTCCAAAAATGATAATTTGGACAAAATTCTTTGTGAAGCTCAAAATAAAATATAGGAAATTTGGAGGAACCATTTTAAAACAAACAGTAATGCTGGAGGAATCAAACATTCAAAAATGTAAATAGATTCGCTTCTAAAATACCTTGCTGAAGTAGACCCGGGAGTTAGACCTTGGAAAACTCTGAGCAGCAAGATCTTCAGCAGAATTGGGTACTAACATTTATCTTTGCATTTCATTGATCAATGATCAAGTATCATACTATGTAAAATGATTTAGTTTTCAAGAATTCTCTATTTCTTTTTTTTTTGTAGTATAGTGGGCCAGGTTATTATAAGCAGGATTTATAACATATTAAATTTGCTAATATGGCATATATATATATATATATACACACGTAATCTGGGGCTCTACCTCCAAACCCCTAAAAATCTTGCCCAGTATTTCCATGGACGGGGTTCTGTGACTCTAAACCTTGGGTCTCCTAACCCAACCCTAGACCTAGGCCCTACCAAATGCTGAATATGTAATGCTGATAGCAGAATTCATCAGTGCATAAGCTTGAAGATCTTTCTAAAGCAGTTTTGAATACAAATTGGTTCCCAGGGCCCCTAACATGTGACCTTAGAGCTCTTTAAGTTATCTGTTACATTCTTTTTATTGTATGGATACTTGCACATCGGTCTCAGATAGGACTCCATTGTAATTTGGTAAATATTTCAGCTCTCACTGTTGTAAACAGAAGAGGAGATTCTGTTAAGCTAGCCTTTTCTCCCTCAAGAGGAGGCTTCCTCCTGCAGGGCATGTGCTGTTATTTTGTCTGATTTTGATCATTTCTGCACAACTGCATTCACTAATTCCCAACAAATTTTAACTGTGAATAGGGTTGAAATCTCCTGACCTTGAAACTCTCTAGAAAGATCTTCTTCATTTGACTTGGAATATTGCACCTTTTCTTACTGGCCAATTGATGTAATGCTCTTTCTCCTTGGATGAGTTACTCTGTTCTAACACATTATTTTATTGTGGGTCATTGGTATTGGTGTTTAGTCTTGGATTTTCATAGATCTTCAGATTATTTGTTGCAAGCTTTAGTGATCCATTTTCTTTAAAGTTACCTTTAAAGTTACTCAAAACAACATTGAGAATGTAGATCGATTGGATTTCTCTCTACAAAGAGATTTAGAAACTAATCCAACAAGTTCTTATTTTTACCCCATGGAAGTGTTAATATGTGTCTCACAGAGGTGTTTTTAGGAAGGCATTTTTATTTGGCTTTCTTAAAGTTTTTCATCAAACAAATAGAGCATTGACATGCATAATTCATTGACTAACCTTATTTCTAGTTTTATTTTTTGCCTTTTTTGAGGACTACTTGGAGCAATTGTAGGAAGAAAGATTTAAACTTTCAAATCACACATTTTCTAGGAAATTTGTTCAAAGGACATCTATACTCAGTGAAAGCAACACCAGCTTAAAATCGCCACATTGTCAAGCAAATTATTTTATTAATAGAGTAGAAGAACTATAGGAGTGATAAAACTATTCCCATAATCCAGCATTCCCCTGCATGCCACCACCAGCACTGCCTCACTCCATCCAGTATTAGTTCCCCTGCTAAATTAGTAACTATCCTATGCTGGTAAATATTGAATGCAGAAAGAGAGGGGTGGCGCTAGCTATGCACTGGCGGAAACAACAAAATCCTCAACTATTGATGCCTGCCTCTAAGAGTGTGGATCCTATGTTACCCCAACTTCCCTCACCAAGCATAATTTTGACAAATTCCAGGGAATGCAATAGTATGCAAAGTCTCTAACCTGTTGACTCTCTTGAACCATCCTTGGATTTTGCTCCAAATATTATATCTTCTCCAGCTGACCCACTTCCCCAGAACAATATTTCCTCACCAATCCAGGCCATGGATGTTATTCCCTTGACACAACTTGAGTCTGGTTTTGTCTCCCTCTCCCTCCAAGGTGGAGGATTTTCCCCTATTGTGGATGTGGTGCAGGTTTCCAAGTGATATGTGAAAATCCTTCAACAGTATATTTGGAAAAATAAAAAATGGGTTACAATGTGGGGGAGGAGGGAGCATTATGCAAAGAGCCAAAGCAAGATGGTTCTTTGTTCCCAAGCTAAAAAGGGTTAACTTACGCTGTTTTTTAGTTTGGACGGAGTCCCTTTGTTTGTGTTGGCCTTTTTCCTGATGGAGATAGTAAGATAGAGTTTGATTGGCTTAAGACGCACTTGGAGTATGTGATCTCCATATAGTGTCAAGTGTTAGCTTGCCAGTTTTACTCCCAAAAATTTCAAGCTTGAAGCATATGGTTTGTTACACTGATAATGGTGATGTGAAAAATTCAGATAAACTCTGATTTTTTATATAATCTTATAAAATAGTAGAGGGCCCTTACCCCTTAATTTATGAATCAAAAAAGAAAAAGGAGGGCAGTTCGGAAGAGGGGCACAGCACAGACGTGAGGTTTTCCAGTACTGTAGATTTGGAAACAGCCCCTTTGATACTCTTTGTAGCCAACTCAACGCTTTTAATTTCTACATTCAAGAGAAGAAGAGAACTTGCACCAGTAGACACTTTACAATAAAGTTAACTTTGTTATATAGTTGGACCGAATCTTGGAGAGATAGCTACAACTTTAATTAGATATTACTAATTTCATCTGAACATAAGCAAGAGTAGCATATAGCCATTAAAAACTATTTTCGACATCCATTAGAATTGAGTTTGGTAAATAACAGACCTGCACTTTTGCATTTCATTCAACTTGCTGTTCAAAAATTTCAATTCTTGGGCATTTTCATTCAGTGTTTCTTGGGCATAGTCACTCATAGGTCACACCACAGAGCTGGGAAAATATTCTTTTCTTTTCTTTGATTTTTCTGATAGTTCCTCCTCAGCTGTAGTAATCAAAGGCTGACCACCTTTTATTCTGTTAATGTGTCATAACATTCTTTTAACTTCTTGCTTGTATATTTCGTTCCTACAATTGGTTCTTATAGAATCACTATTTCTATGTTTTTTGGACATTTCATCTCTTGCACAAGAGGGATTTTTGCAAATTGTATATATATTTCTGATTGTGTGAGTCTAGGAATTTGTGATCTAATGGAAAATTGCTGGATAAATTCAATAGAAGAACTTTGGTAAATGATAAGCCTGGGTTGAAGAATTCACAAACTATTAATAGATTTAAGGGCATTAGAGTAAAAGGTCCTGTTATTTACCGTATTTGTGGGATAAACTTCATCAGTCATCCAATGTTTTATATGTTGACATCTAAATAGATGGCAGATCTTGGGATTTGATTATCTGAAAAAATTGAAATTGATCTTACTTTGTTTAAGCTATATCTTCTTTAATTTGATTTTGTGGCGCCCCTTAATTGTTTCTATTAGAAATGTTATCATTGATGTCAAAGGTATAAAGATAATATTGTAATTGATGTCAAAGCGAAAGAAAAATTGTTGTAATTTACGTCAAGAAGGGATTCGTTGTCTAAATTTGTTATCATTAATGTATGGACAAGATTGTTAGAAGATTGTCATTAATTATCTCCAAATACTATAATAAAGAAGAAATGATCAAAACAACCCCTAAGATTGATACCAATGTGATAACTAAAGAAAAATCAAATGTTACATACAACGATATTTGATGAGGTGCAAAGAACATCTGGAATTGATGATGGTCAGCAATTCAAGGACAATATACTAAAGAGTCTATAAAAGATTATGATGAAGGAATAAGTAGATCGATTCATCCAAAATATCAACAATTCTCTATGACTGTGGTAACTACAATGAGTAGATTGATTCATCAAAGCTATCAACAATTCTCTCTGACTGTGGTAACTTCTATTTTGGTAATTGTTCAAGTAGCACACATAGATGCTTTGGATACCAAATTCTTAAGATCAGAAGATCAGATAAGATTACAAAAACAGATAAGATAAAATTAAGAAAAGGACAGAAATCAAATAAGACAAAAGAAGACGGTAAAATATAAAAAGACAAAGGCAGTAATAAAACACAACAAATTAAGACAGTGATTACCTATTTAATAAGGCAGCAATTACTTATACAAAGGAGCCATTATCTTGGAGATGATCCTGAGTTATTAAGGTGTTACATGAAAGCAGCCATCATGTGTTAATGAGAAATTTGATTAGTTATTATGAGGAGCAAGGATTACCATTGGAAACAAAGGGCGTGTCTCTTCAAATGAACATATCATTTTAAGAGATGCATCTCTTCAAAAAGTTGTGCAGATATAAATAAAGCTTTTAAAAAAAAGAAAGATAGGAGTGTGAAAGTGTTCTAGTGCAGTACAAAAAATAATATTTAAAGATCATTATAAAAGGAATATAAAAGAGAGTGTGGGCCAACGGAGTGAAGATAATATATGCAAAATGGCAACGGAAATATATTCAGATTTATGAAGGAATTTGGAGTAGATTTGTGAAGGGATTTAAAGCAAGCCTATGAAGGATTTATAAGCAGCCTTATAGTAGATTTTTGAAGGGCTAAGAATCTATGAGCATATTTATGAGTATGTATGTGTAGACTTACAAAGATTTGTGAAGGGGGTTTCATGCTAGATTAAAAGAAGATTTTGGAGAGAATTATCGTGAGAATATAAGGAGAGAATATGCATTAAAATATATTATCCAAACATATGTAAGAATACTTGTTATAATTAATGTAAGAATATTTGTTATGATTAATTCAAAAAGGCAATTACTGTGATTTCCCATGATTCGTAAGAGAAACAACATTCAAGGTGGAAACTTGTGTTAGGGGTTGGTACCTCTAAGAAGAAGAGATTGTAGTGTGTAGTTTAATATTCACTATTTTGCTTTTTCCTTTTTAAGAAAAATTAGAATCCACTTCATAGGTTGTGCTTGCTGTGCAAATTTGTAATATGATTTTTATGTATTTAGCCGCACGGTACTTTCCTTTTGCAGTAAAAAATTATGCAATTGAGTTCATAAATTCATCATTTAAAGTTAAGAGTCTCAAACTGCCATATTTTTCATGAAATAGCTGTCATGCTTCTAAACAAAACTTACTTAAAGTTACTAGAAAGATTTTTCTCTCACAGTAAGTAGTTTGTCAAAGCTTTTCTGGATAACTTGGTTGCAAAATTCTACTCTAGTTATTCGAAAGAGCTTCGAAAATTAAAAACTATGTTTTTCCTTTAAATTAGCTTATATAATACCGGTAAATCTTTTCTTTTTTTTTTCATTAGAAAGATTTGCCAACTATCCAATTAATTTTCTTTTTAAAAATATTTATTTTTTAATTATTTTTAGTTTGGTATAGGTCAGAGGTTGCAATTGTGGGATGGATTGCGAAAGAGGCTCCAGAAGGACAACTCTTAGAAGGTTGGGTTGACAAATTGAAGGGATCAAATTTTCAGCTTGTTGATGCAGCGTTGGATTTTCCGAGGTCTTTGATGTTAAAGATGTTGCAGATGTCACCAGCATTAAAAGGGTTGCATTTTTGAGTGCTTTTATTTTCAAATATGTTATTGTCCTGAGGCTGGAGGTTCTTATCGATGAGGAGTAGGTCACCCATTATGATTTGATGGATGATCCGGACAGCCATTCTGGATCCACAGAGGGCCAAAGTAAAGTTGAACACTGACAATGTTGACATTTGTTACTCCCCTATTTTCCAGAATGGAACCGGCTGCACCGTTGGATTTTTTCTGTTTTTCATTCATCGTATTTTGATCTTCCATTTGCTTTGCCTTGTAAGTAAATGCATAATTGCTAAATGATCTACCATTAGATCTCATGTAGTACGCAAATGTACACAAAAAATGAACCAAATTTTTCCATAACTAACCTTCCAGACCTCTTCGACGTACCCATTACACACAAGGTACAATTGCTAGTTAGTTTTTCAGTGACAAAAACCAGTTTCTAGGTTAGGACTAATTTTTCTGGTTTTTGCAGCATCTTTTTCTTATGTTTTTCCCCTTACCGGCTAACCCAGTTTTTAACCGACTTAATCCAAATAAATTGAAAAAATATTTAACTTTTGGTTTGCAACAAATAAAGCCAAATCAGAAAAAGATTTTTCACTAGAAACGCCTCCCTGTCTTCAATTGCAAAGGGGCAAAACATAAAGCATTGTTCTCTAATAAAAATCCCAACACAACGAATAATTAATGCAGTACCAAGTCCAACTCAAATAATAAAATGTGTAATAAAACTAACCCAAAACAAAATCGCTCCATTTGAATCAATCCTCGGGAATTTCGACCTCTCCTTCATCGATCTCCGCCTGCAAGTCCTTGGGATCCTTGCCATCAACAGTGCAGCCAACAGACACACAGGTACCCAAAATCTCCTTAACAGTTCCGGCGAGGGCTTTTGCCATGGATCGGGGTCTCATGACCTTGGCAATTTCTATAACATCGTCCAACGAGATGTTCCCGCTGTGCTTGATATTTTTGACCTTTTTCCGGTCCCTTTCGGGTTCCTTCAAAGCTTTAATCACGAGTGCTGCGGCACTGGGAACAACTGCAACTTTGGCCTGACGATTTTGCACAGTGAGTTTTACAGTAACCCTTAAACCCTTCCAGTCTCTTGCCGTTTCCTTCGCAATGTCTTCTCCGATTTTCTTGGGAGACAGACCCAAAGGTCCAATTTTCGGGGCCAATGAAGAGGCCGCTCCTACTTCTCCTCCTGTAACCCGGACAAAGACCTCGACTACCTGCGCTGGATCAAACTTAGGTGGCATTTTTTCTCAAACCCGAATCTATCATAAAACCCTACAAACTCTGACCTGCTCCCAAACTGCTCGAAGAACTGAAAGCACATAAACCCTCGATCTTTATGCTTGCAAAACCTAATTCCTTCTTTTATTAACGTTTTACGCCGAGATTCGTTACCTATTTGAGAAAGCCCAAGCTAAATAGTTAAATCAACGGTTCAGTGTCTTTAAAAAGCGATGCAATACGGTTCAAATCATATTAGCCGTTCATTTTTCCGTTGATATTTTTTGCATTTTTTCCTGGGACCAATTCACTTCGCGTTTAACTGTAGCCTGCATTTCATTTACAGTGAATAGATCAAATATATAATTAATCAAAATGTTAACAATAATTAATATAAATTTTATATTGATTTTTTATAATAAATAAATTAAATGTCTTATTTTACAAATAGAAATTTACAAATAATAATATAAAATATATGATAATTATAATTAATAAAGAATGTTAATAAGATTTGATATACAATTAGGTTGGTTTTTTTAGTATATCAAATTGTATGATGTTTAATTGAGATTAAGAACATAATTTATAAGTTAGTTTTTATTTTTAGCTTTATAATTGATATTAATTATTATTTAAATTTTATTAGATATGATTATAATAATTTATACACTAAATAAGCTTTATTTATTATATAAATTTTTTTATTCATAATGTTTCATTTAAATTCTACTTAATATTACATAATAATTTATATATTGAATTTTTTAATAGTCAATCAATTAAAAATGAGTATTATTATCAAATAGATTTAATGTATTTGCATATATAATTTTAAACTAATATGTTATATATATTTTATTTTATTATTGAAAGGAAATAAACAATAATTCTACAGTTAATTCTTATTATGTTATTATGTTATATAGATGTTATTTAAGATTATTTTAAACCTTCATGTGATGGAAGATTTTTTAATTTATTTTTATTGAAAATTTAAGTAATAATTATATATTTACTTAGACACAACCATTGTTTTAAAATATAGTATTTTCTAATTTAAATATCTTAAATGTACTTTGAGAAAGGATATCATAGTAATTTAATTTATACTATAAAACATAAATTATATATTATATATTATATATAATAAAAATTACTATATATAGTTTCACAGATCTACTTGAGGCGTGAGGAAGCGGTAGGTGTCAGAAGAATTGGTTAAGGCGAGATTTCACGGCATTAGGCCACACCCATGATGGGTGTGTTGGAAATGTTCTTAAAAAACTATGTGCAAGTGTTGGGGGTGCGGTTACGGGGTTTTTGAGCGGCCTGACGCTTCTTTCGTTGGGTGCTCTTGGCGGGTGTATTGGAGGCCATCAATTTTCTGTCGTTGGAGCTATTTTTGGACTTGCGCTAGGTGTATTGAGCCTGAATGAAGAAAAAAAGAAGCTTGGCACCTATTCAAAATAAGGGCTGAAAAGAAATATGATATTTCTAATTTTTTTTGTTTGCGGAAGAAATCCAAGGTCTTATCGACCAGAAAATATTAGTTAGGATGCTAGTTGTAGCTGATGGGGTGGGCTACATCATTGATTGTTAACTCCCCAAAATCATTTGTAATAGTTTTATTTGAAGGAAATGAAGGGAGCTACACCCTAATGTAGCACTTACCTAAAAAATAAAAAATACTATATATAAATATAATATAATATATAATTAGTCTATAAGTACACATTAAAGCGTATATAATACAAATTGTATCATTGATATACATTATATTTATATTGTAAATTACTAAATTCATTTTAAAAATAATATTATAATATATTTATTATATATTATTATTGTATTTGATAGTTGATATAATATAGATTGCATCATTATAATAAATTATATTTTATATAATGTAAATTATAAAATTCATTTTAAAAATAGTATTATAGTTATATTTATTATTATATACATAATATTTAATATTTAATATAGTATACTATACATATATTTAATAATTAATTTTTATTTTATTTTTTATCGGTAAACACTGCAAGGGGCACTACCCTATATTGTTTTCCAAAAAATTTACATTAGTAGTAGAGAAAGCTAGCTGGCCTTTTGTGTAATATTGACCAACCAAAGTGTCCAGATAGCAAAACATGGAAACATACCAAAATCTGGTTGTCGTATCAATTACTGGCAGACCAGGGGAACACCATAGACTATGGTAAAAATACCCCACACCCAGGACTGACACAGAACCTAGTACCCATAAACTACTGAAAAGAACATTACGTTGCACTAAGATTCATAAACCCACCCTGAAAACTTTCAATTTTGTGAGTACCTTCAAAACCTCAGAGGTCTTCGTCTTCATTAGCAGCTTCGCAATGCTTCAGGTATGCCTTATAATTGGCGATTGTGGGATAGTCGAGACCACAGCTTTTCCTTCTAGGTCTCATTGATCGTTTTCCTGCCATTCCTCTCCATCACCTAGACCCCATTCCTAGATGTCATCAACATCGAACTCATCCTCAAGCTCCTCGTCCTTTGTATACCTTATAACCCATCCCCTAGGCAGATTAGTTGTTAGATTTGCAGCTCTAAGGAGGAAGAAGATGTTCCTATCCCTTTCTACCCATAATTTTTTCAAAACCTTCAGGATCAATGGTGCGAATCAGAGGGAATTTCATAACCTCGCGGCCCCTCATGCGCATCATATAATAGTTATGTGGCATGGGTATGTTCCTTTCCTCATCAACATTATCCAATGTCGTGTCAATTTCAGCCAACCATGTGTGTGCAAAAACCATCTAGGTCAATTTCTTACCTAAAGCCTTGGAAATGCCCATGTGAAGGAGGACTACAAGAAACATTGCTGAAATCTCTGTGTTGGCTCACACTCTGTGGAAGGCATTCAAGAATTTTGGACCCAACACGTGCGTAGTGGCCACTAGAATGAGTGGATGAGAGGGTTGAAGAAGGCCTTGTAGTCGTTTGTCTATGATTTCCCCACAAAAATCTTGCATTTGTTTGTCCGTTTCCAAAGCCAGTGGCATCTCCATTGCACCCCAATCTTCACACCTTCCAGAAATTTCTACTCTATACTTGTTTGGATCCTTTGAGATGGAAAAAACTATAAGTGCCTTTGAGAACTACTTGCTTACCAACGCATGAAAGCTAATGTACCTAACGCCGCCAACATGCGTGGCAAATGCAGCTGCGAATGTGAGGAGTACTCATTCCCATAGATGAAATTAATGCAATGGTTGACAACCTTATGAAGGAATCATTTTCTTATTTTTAGCTTTTTAAATTATGATTATAGCGGCATCCCAAGACTTGTTGAGAATGACATGAGAGTGTCCTTGCCTTCTGAAGGTTTTGGGGCTGCCAAAGTAATAACCAGTGTTGGAAGATCTTCCTAGTCAGTAATCCTTCAGAATCCTAGCTGGCCAACGTCGAGGCAGCTTTTGCCAGCTCATCTACTTCAGAGTTTCCTTCCTTGTATATGTGACTAACTTTGAAGGCTGCAAAGTCGTCAAACAAATCCTTGATCTGTTGTAGCAAGTGATTTAATTTCCAATTAGGGGTGGATCCTTTACATATTGCATTGATTGTAATTAGGGAGTTTCCTTCCAAGTGGATCTGACTGAAGTTTAGGTCTCTACCTAGCTGCAAACCAATTGCTACCACTCTAAATTATGCCTCATTGTTTGTGCATCTACCTAGGGAAACTACTTTCAAGTTGCTAGCACCTTGCAGTTAGAGTCTTGTGCTATACAAACAGCCCCATCAAAGTTGATTTTTATCCAACTAGGATCAGGGGCTTGCCACCAATTTTCCTCTCTTAATGCTTTTTTGGATTGAAGGAAGTTGCTTCCGCTCAAAGAGGGTGGTTTAAGACCTGGGAAGTGTTTGATCAAAGTGCCATCCCAACTAGTGAAGACTTTGTGTTTGGCTTCCTTACGTCTAGCAACCTCATTGACTAGTTCTACTATTGCTCTTTCAATCTTGTCCCATAATCTGTCCTTGTTCAATTCCTATCCTTGAAAAATTCTCTGGTTCCTTTCCTTCCATAGCTCCCAAATAACTAATGATGGGGATATTTGCCAAATGATGTTAAACACTGCTTTGCTACTCTTTTGAGGCCACATTTTAAACCAGGTTGCAAGATCATTTGGTATTGGACTTTGAAAGTTAAGCTTGTTTCTTACATGATTCCAACATTCTGATGCATATGGACAGGATAGCAGCAAGTGGTCTGTCGTTTCCAAGCGAGCTTTGCAAAGGCAACACCTCCTCGGGCCTTGTATTCCAAAATAATTAATTATATTTTTAAAATATATATTATATGTATAAATTATATTCTATAATAAAAAATATTGAATGTAACTCAAAATTAATATAATTACTACTTAATATATTTAAATATAATACAAATAAAAATAACATATAAATATAATACAATCTATATAAATATTCTATAATTTAGCC
The DNA here is from genome assembly GCA_007258455.2 of Sequoia sempervirens. Lineage (NCBI taxonomy): Eukaryota > Viridiplantae > Streptophyta > Pinopsida > Cupressales > Cupressaceae > Sequoia > Sequoia sempervirens. The sequence continues at coordinate 19,494 of VDFB02327366.1, forward strand.
ATGGTGGATAAAAGCATTGGGTGTTGCCCCTTAGTAGTGATTTACCAAACAAAAAATATATATAATACAATATTTGATTAATAAATAATATATAAAAATATTCTATAATTTGTGTTATAATTAATATATTAAATGTATTTATCTACCTGAAAAAATCTAATATTTATTGCATATAATAAAGAATATAATACTAAATAGTCCAAATTAAATTATCTTAAATTACTCTATTTTTTAAAATTATTTTTTATATAGTACTAATTAAATTATATTAAATTAGTATAACCAATAATTAGTATTCTTATATGGTATAAATTAAATTAACATACAAATATAATACAATATGTAATTAAAATATAATATATTTAATATGAATTAAATCATGTATAATCTATTTATATTTATTATTATATAAACATGTCTAGACCAAACTCTCTATCCATCCATCTCGCTCGCTCTCTCTCCCTCTCTCCCTCTCCCCCTTCCTCTTTCTAGACCTCTATATCTATATCTCTTTGCCACTCTCTCTATCTCTCCATATTTCTTCCTTCATATCTCCCTCTATCTCTATCTCATTATCAATCCACCTCTCTCTACCCCCTTTTCTCTCCCTCTCTCTACCTCTATATATATAAGTTCCTCTCTCTCTCTCTATTGCAAACATAACATGAGCTTGTTGGTCATGGAGCTTGATTACCTTCCTGATTCATAGGTTTTATTTTAATTGTGTTTCAATTCCTATAAGTGGATGCGTGTTTATTTGAAGCCATCACTTCTCCATTTAGACCTTCATTAAACAAAAAACACCATTTTCTAAATGACCCACTAATTAATCTCATGTACTACACAAATATATTCAAAAAAAGACCCAAAAAAATCCCTAATTTACCTTCCATACCTCTTCGGCGTACCCATTGCACACTAAGGTGCAATTGCTAGT